>JBBKCR010174027.1:0-15022 GCA_037577295.1 Ladigesia roloffi | reverse complement strand
CAGTTTTCTTCTTCTGGAGTCGCCTATGGGGGAGCTTTAGTGTTAGCGCCCCCCTCAGGCTGAATTAATGCATTACAGGATGTATTGGTGAGGAAACGACCTCATTTCTGTTCCGTTTTTTTTTTTCGGAGTCCCTTAAGTGAGATAACGGTATTCGAAATAACTATTCCATATTCGAACCTGTATCGAAAATTCGAGAATTTAAAAATCATGTCTCATCCCTAACATGTCAGTGACTGTCCTGTGATGTGGGCCAGTTAAAATGAAGGAACATTCTAAGTGACCTGTAGACAGCAGTACTGTGGGCTACACAGACTTCAGTATGGCACACTCATTAATAATGGAGAAGAGTTTATGTCTAGGGTAAAAGAGCACTTTGTGGACCAAGCTCTTGGGAACACAAAAGGGAAACAGCGGTCAAGGAGAAAAGTATAAAGCCCCTGAACAGAACAGCCCAACCCAGCAGGAACACTTCCACGTGGCATGAGATTTATTTTCCTAATTAAAGCTTAAGAAGGTCATAGATTTCCATGGGTGGTAAAATTGGTGTACTGACTGATTCATTCTCCTGTTCATTCTCCAGGGCTAGAAGCCTCTTAACTGTGTAAAGGCTCCAAAATATGTAAAGTTATGAATGATCTGGCGCAACTGAGTTTGTGTTAGTCCCACTTTAGTCCTTTATTATCAGTCAGTTTCTGACCAAAGGACACTGATGGTGGATCTTCAGCCCAGCAGCAACAGTAAGTTACTTCTGTGGGAAGTAGGGCTGGGCGATTTGGCCTAAAATCAAACTCTCGATTAATTGGACATTTTAACTCGATTACGATTAATAAACTATGAATTTATTTACTTTTGTATTTTTCTGCCTTCATAGTTCAGTTTTATACAGTAATTATGCTCACATGAGAGATTTTCCAATGAAGGTGCATTACTGATTTTAAAACAGTTAAAGGAAACACACTATCTACTATCTCCGATTATTTATTAAACATCAATTTTGAACGACTGAAATTAAAGCAAACATCGCCTAAAACTAACATGTTCTTATAAAAAAAAGCTAAAATAAAGAAATGTTTTTCTAATAAATGTATAGTGACTACACACACTGTAGTGTTTTTAAAGGGAAAGTAATTGAAATAATCGATCTGGAAAATTTTGATTGATTATAGGTTCTGATTGTTGATTCCGATTACTTTTCGATTCATTGCCCAGCCCTAGTGTGAAGTGCAGCAAAAACACAAAAATATAAAAAAGCTTCATAGCAGTGAGGAGCAACCTGCAGATTGTACAAGACATTTCCCACATATAAACTGAACTACTGAGGAGTGAACAGGAGGGACAGATATCAGAGTATTACAGCTTCATCAAAGAGAAGAGAGTGAATTCCTCCCATCACATTTCAGTGGCCAGGACAGATAAGACCAAGTAATTTGCTTACTTTTCTCTCACCAGCACTCTCCTTAGAGCTGCTCTTTGTCTCTCTCTACCTCTTTTTCTCTTCATCACCATCTCTTCAGCACACCTGTCAGGGGTCATCAGGCCAGCCGTGCCTTACCGAACTGTTTTCTAACAAGGCCTTTACAGCTAAGATGGCTAACCAGTAGATACAGAGCAGTGTAGTCAGTTAGGGAAGTGAACAGAAGTGATTTAGAGTAAAAAGTACTATTGTGTGACAAATCTCAATACTAGTCCAAGTACACAAGTAGGCATGCTCCCAAGCTAAAGGAGAGAAGAAAAAGATAGATGGGAAGGGTATGCTGCAGAGGTGCAGTCGAATCAATTCTAAATCTCAGCCAGGTGTGAGACAGAATGCTGATGAGTAAGCTGACTCGCCCCCCCCAGCTGTATTATGGGTATTGTAGGTACTGAGCTAAAAATAGTACACTGCAGGCAAGGACCTGCACCAGAACCTGGACATCAGCAACTGTTAACAACAGGTGCTGGAACTGGTCTAGGATTTAAACCTGCAAAGCTCTAGAGGTGGAACGCTACAGGAACAAGGGGATGAAAAAGTCTTTCTCCACATATTGATTTGGAACAACATGCACAACTTTCCCTAAACCACTGCTCTCTTTCTACAAGCACGTGGATCAGAAGTTCTGGTTTACATTAGCACAATCCACTCAGTTTCCAACCGGGATTCTTAAATCAAATCACGGAAAAGGATCAAATAACACATTTGCACCAAATCTCGTGCCAGGAATAGTCTTCAGGCCACAAAAAAAAAATGATTGTTAAAATACAAAATACATCAAAAACAGTCAAATTAATTGTCATTTTGTCATATTTATGTAATATAGCACAAAGCATTTATCCTGAAAATATATCCAATTTTTTTTATTTTGCCATCATCCACTCTTACAGTCAACATCATAATGAATTTGAAGCCTTCAATGAAAATAAAAATGTTTTTTTAAAGGGTGAGATGTGATAATCCATGCCTGATATGTCCAGGGTCATGAATAAACTTGACTTCAAGTTGACCTTTACCCCAATAATGTTTGCATATTTTATTTAATCTACAATGGAAAGGCTCTTTCCTCCTGTTGTGTAGATCTGAATGTCCCTCTTCAGTTGAGTGTGTGTGTTCCAAATAATCTAAACAGTATTGGTCAAAATAATAAATGCTGCTGTTTACCCACAGTACTTGAAGGTCTCCTGCGATCAGGAAGTGCATGGGTCCTCAACACTCAATTATTTATTCAAGATGGTAGCAGTGAACATAATGTTCATGTGCCATTACAGGATAAACAAAACCTCACATCGGTCTACGTTTAATAAAATGCTTTAACAGGACTGGAAAACATAAAGCTTTGATTTGTGTGTTTGTATGCATATTACAAAGTTGCAGTACACCAAAAGGATTTGGTCAAAAATGGTCAAATATATAGAACAAAAAAAGCTGAAATCTTTGGCCGAACAAAAAGGGATGCTTGACAGTTGGTGAACCTTTAGAATTGTCTATATTTTTATATACCGTATTTTTCACCGTATAAGATGCGATTTTTCTTCCCCAAGAAAAGGGGGAGAAAAGTTGGTGCGTCTTATACGACGAATATACATTTTTCCTGCATTAAACTGCACCTAACTGTGTGTGGTGCTGCTGCAGTCCTCTGTTTATGCTGTGTGTGCTGCAGGCTGGACTTGTGGTGTGTACTGCGGGCTGTGAGATGTCTCTGACTAGGGTGACCGTAGTGCATGGGGGGTGTTGGTTGGGGGAGGGTGTTTGGTAAATGTGCACTTACGCTTCGGCGTGTTGCTAGCGTGCTGCCAGGCACACGCTCTTCTGATTTTAAACAGAGCTGCCCACACTGACGCGGCTCAGGGATGAGTCACACGCAGCGCCGTGCGCAGGGCCATAGTGCCGGTCAGGTTAACGGTCCAATGAAAGGTAATAAAAAACAGGACATTTCCCCACTTTCTAAATAGAAACTCGGACGCCGGACGTTTGGTCAGCCTATCTCTGACCCTCCCTGCACGGCCAGGCTGTGTGTCCGGACTTCCCTCTCCCACCTACAGCACCTGTTCCCCCCTCCCGGCAGTCTAACCACGTGCTGCCCGGGCACCAACGCTCTGCTGAGTTTACCGGTACCTTTCCCTTCATCACCGTTACCTCCTTTTCAAGATGTCTAAGATGTCTTTATACAGTTGATATAAAATATTTTACTACAGTATTTGGTTCAGAATCTTTTTTTATAGATTTTCCTCCTTTAAAATTGGGTGTGTCTTATATTCAGTAGTGTCTTATATGGCGAAAAATATGGCAGATGTGACCAGAAACATCATACATGTCTTCAAAGTTAATAAAAGAAACTGAATGCCTCTCCTGCACTGACTAATATTAAAGTTCCTGAGTCGACCATCAGGAGATCATGGCAGGGTTCAAGGAGAAAGTCACTGCTGCTCGTCTGCAGTTTGCTTAAGGTCACGTGAACAAGCCAGAAGACTATTGTAAGAATGTCTTGTAGATGAATAAGACCAAAATATAATTTTTATTTTGAGTGAGAAGAGTTATTTGAGGAGAAAGGAAATCACTGAAATCCAGCATAAGATCCTTATCCCATCTGTGAAACATGGCGGCAGTAGTATCATGGTTTGGGACTATTTTGCTGCATCTTGGCCAGGACAGCAAGCCATCATTGATGAAACTGTGGATTCTGAACTATACCAGTAAATACTAAAGGGACATCTGTCCAATCTCAAGGGAAAGTCGACCATGCAAAACAATCCTGAGATTTAAGAATGAATGGCCTAGTCAAAATCCTGAATCCAGTTGAGATGTTGTGGACTGACCTGAAGCGAGCAGTTCATGGGAGGAAATCCACTAACATCCTACAGCTGAAACTTTTCTGTAAGCAGGAATGGACTAAAATTCAGTTTAGGTGCAGTTATTCCAGATACTGAAATTAAAGGTTCACACATTTTTGCCACTGACAGATATGTTATATTGGACCATTTTCCTAAATAAATGAATGACCAGGTGAAATACTATTGTCTCTTTTATTTAACTGGGTTTGCTTTATCTACTTTGAAGATTTTGTGAAAATCTGATGCTGTTTAAATTCATATTTTAAAGAAATATAGAGAATTTTAAAGGGTTCAAAAACTTTCAAGCATCACTGTAAAAGATTAAAAAGGTTTACAGCAAGTCAAAACTTAAAACTTCCAAAATTTGAATGATACCTAGAATGAAAACTTGCAGTAGTGTGTTCTGAGCCACCTTGTACACAACACAGGACATTAAAGGCTGTAGTACATGTTATAATCCCCAGTTCACTAGATCATGTGTATTGAAATCGGAGGTGGTCTTCGTCACGCTTTCATCTAAAGGTCTTTCTCTTGCAGGGATTCTTCTATAGTTTGAATCCCTCACTCCATCCCCCTCTTCAAACAGCCCTCGTTCCCACATGAGCAAGCGTTCGAGAACCTATGGACATTTTATTTCTGTGGCCCATCAGTCTACACGAGGAAACTGCAGAATACTGGCATGTAAGGTATATCTAGGATGTGTCCTGCCCTTGAATCAATTACCCAGGCAGGGCAGTAACCTCTCCTCCCTCCCTCCCCCAGGGTGAGCAATACCTGGCTGTGCTAAGAGCTTAACCTTTACACTAAACACCGGTTTCCATCTGTGCACCTTCAACATACACACATGCACACTTTACACATTTCTGTGAGGACATGTGGTATCATATATTTACTGCATATATTACATTTTTAAATGTACCTACCTTTTATCTAGACTGATTGCTCACTTTATCAACTTCACTGACCATATAGGTGCAATTTGTAGTTTACACTGTTTTTCTGCATCGTTGATCCCCTTCACCCACTTCAGTGGTCAGGAACCCCACAGGGTATTTATTAGATGTGGGATCATTAATATACAAAATATATAGAGGAATTGAGCGCTTTAAATTAAATCAGCAACAATCTGCAGGGAATCTATCATTTTATAGAACAAAGTATTTGTGAACAGGCCTTTACACATCAGGGCCAGTGGGTAGGATACTTGCCTCAGGACCAATAGGTCGTGGGTTTGAATCGTACCTGGGAACCACTGGGTTCCTAAGCAAGACTTAAGACTGCCCCTGTAGTTTTGGAATCGATCGGATCTGCTAAATCATGTAAATGTAGATATAGAACACAGACTGATTCATTATTGGGTTTACCACCCAAACGTCAGGCAGTACTGCTTGCTCCATCAATTCACTTGCCTAGCAAATGAAACTCACATGTTTTGCTTGTGGTGAAGAACTTTCACCCCAATTTCCAACCCATCAGCCAGTAACACTGAACAGAGACCACATGCTGTTTCCTCTGCAGACCAGACTGTGAATATTAAGGGCAAAGTAATGGAGATGGACTAAGAAGGAAGAGTTTGGAAGGTGCTCCCCATTTCTCTTTTTTCTTTTGCTTATTTCCTCCCATTTAAGGGGGAGTTTTGTTTTGTGTCTTGTTTCCTCGTGGTCTGGGACAGGATGGGTACTGACAACGAGACAGAGAGAGAAAGAGAGAGAGAGCGCGAGAGCACACAAGAGAGCAGTAGAGCGAGAGAGAGAGGAGTGATCAGCCAGAATGAAATGTACTGTAAAATGCATTAACAGAGACAGCGGGGAGGGCACCTGGTAGAGGTCACCTGTCACTTCTGTCTCTCCTCACCATTGTCCACTGGTCTGTAATGTCCCTGAATCATACTAAGATTGCCTTCTCCCTACAGGAGAGAGAAGTTACAATACTGCAGTTATAAGATACACTAAATAAAAACCTCAAAATAAACTCTCTTCTATAATGTAGAATTTTGTTGTTTTATGAGATTTTTGTGGGTGGGGACATCATACCGCATCATTCCTTTAACCAATTTTTAACATATTAATTAAAATACTATTATTTGTATCGTGATATTTACCATATCTATAAGTAATATCCTTTCAAATTGTAAGACATCTGCTCTTGTGACCTTAAGCTAATGCTAACTAGGGGCAAATTAGCTTGAAATTGTCAACCCTGTTACTGTCAGTCCTGTTACTTTTTCAGAGTAACAGGTGTGACATCTAAGTAACAGGAGTGACATTGATAAGGTTTCACTGTAGTCACACAGTTTTATAAGTTTATTTAGATATATTGCTAACATTTTGTAAGTTATCTTGTGTGTATCATTGAGCTGATACCCATATTATGCAATGTGGGTGCTTATGTGCATTTATTACATAAAGGGAGATGGAACCATAGCATTTATTGTCACTTTAGGATGTCTTCTTTAAAAAATTGAGAAAAAATGATTTTCAAAAAATACATTTCAAAGTTGAAAATGCACCGATTTCGTGGAATGACCCATATGTAAGAGAAATTTCCACTTGGCAGTCCATGGTGTTCCGATGTGTGTCTGTGTGTGAGGCTGGTCAGCCTGTGAAGCTTCCCTCTGTCCCCAGTGAAGATGCAGTGACCTGCAGACCATAAAAGAAGTCTGATTAAACTACAGAGTCATAAACTGTCTTCGGCGCCAGAATCGTTCTTTTCGGGTCCCCCACACTGCAGACACCCCTGTCCGACACACAGGCCCGGTTCTCCGATGCTGTGGTCGGTTGGTGAGGTACTTCAGGATCCACGTTGTGAGGTGAAGATCTACTCCTTTGTACTCTAGCTTGTCCCTCAGGACTGTGGGAAGGACTATGTTGAAGGCACTGAATAAATCAAAGAACATGATTCTCTCAGTGCTCCCCGCGGTCTCCAGGTGTGAGAGGGAATGGTGTAGCAGGTGGATGGTAGCATCATCCACTCCAGTGCCAGGCTGGTAGGCGAACTGAAGTGGGCCCAGTGATGAGCTCACCAGGGGCCGAAGCTGAGCCAGCCATTCACGTGGGATGTCAGAGCAGCCAGCCTATAGCTGTTGAGGTCCTTGGCACTGGTACCACACACTACTTTATTGTTGATTTCTTTTTGCCATAATGAAAAAAGCAGCGGCTCATAGTTCGGAATAACGGTAGTTCTCTTGGGGATGTAATAACCTCACATTTTTCCTACCACTACCATATGCTGATGACACACAACTTATTCTATCTTTTCCTTCCAGAGACAACCAAGTCTCAACACACATCTGGCCAACATCTCCTTCTGGATGGACCAGCAACCCAGCAAGAGAGAGCTCCTCTTCATCAAAGGGAGTCCTTCATCAAGCCACAACTTCATAACTTCTCTTGGGAACTTGGTTACCTTCACTACAGAGATGGTAAGAAATCTTAATGTTATCCTAATGAAGGTCTGTCATTCTCACGGCAGGTTGACCAGATCTCCAGAACGTGCTGATACTTTCTCAACAACATCAGAAGAATCCAACAATTTCTCACCATTAAAGCTACGAAGTTACTTATCCAGTTTCTGGTAATCTCCAAACTGGACAACGGCATCTGTCTACTGGTTGGATTTCTCTTCAAGGAGCACCTTGGTGAACATCTATACCTCTCGTTTCTGCTTATTTATCTCTTCTTGTACTGCCAGGGGACATAGCTCTTTTTTTACTGCAAGCATTGGATACAGGCATTTTTTATAACTGTCATTTTACAAAATTCACAAATGAAGATGATTAGCAAAAATATGCCTTGGTAATTGGTTCAGAAAAAAATTTATGTGGTGCAACTCAGCCCAAGAGAGAGAGGGAAAGAGAGGTCATGGAAAAAGTAAATGATCAGGAGAAAAAGATGAAGTGAGAAAGACAGAATGTGTAGACCAGGGGTTTTCAATTAAAAATCACAGAGGTCCAGTTATTACATAACCAGTGATGATGATTGGTGTGTTTGTACATGTGGTGTAACTGAGAATGTGATGATTGGCTTAGATTTAGTACATTTCCATGGTTAGCCAATCAGGCAGAGTAGGCGGTTCAACACGGGGACCAGGGCCCCTGATGGCCCCCCCGGCTCTGAACAACCAAATATTTAAATATAATTTGTAAAATCTCGACATGCGCTGACAACAACAAAATTAACACTACGTGTGTTCTACACTGACTACTTAAAGCGCTACAAACACGCACTGACACACACGCGTAACGCCCCACCCCGCCGCCCCGTTCGCATATGTGCCCCCCTAAAATCACACTGACCCCCCCTCGGCCCCCCTGGTAATGTTAGTCTAGAACCGCCACTGTCCAGGAGTCACCACCACAGCAAGTCCAAGTTCAGGCAGCTTTTGTAAACTGGAAGTGTAAGCGCTACTTTTCCCTCTCTGAGGTTAAAGGTGAAAATGTTTATGTGACGTGCAGCTTCTGCCCAGGAGAAAAGCGTCTCTCTGCGTTGGGGATTAGTGTTCAATGTTTATATTTATTTTATACTTATTTAATTAGTTACTTTTATAATGATGTAACTCAGTTACTAACGCAGTTTTTATATGGGAGAAGTAACTAGTAACTATAACTAATTACTTTTTTATAGGTACCTGCCCAACACTGATACACACACAGGTACAATAGAGCATGCATTATAAATTGCACATTTATATTTGTTCGGAGAATGAGGGTAGTCGCTGGGGAGGCATGTTCCTGAAGAGGGGGAGTATTTTTGGCAATTCAGAATCTGACTGTAATCCCAGTATCACATGTTATATGTAAAAATATTTTGTACTGGCATTGCCAGGTCAGGGACAGGATTTTAGTCATTAATAAATCCAACGTACACACACACACATGCAGACTTTCAATAAAGCTGCACTTAATCACATCTTACTGCTAAAAAATAAATTCTCAACTATGCATGTTGTTACCTCATTTCACCACATTTTATGTTACATGATTAAATCAGCCTACTGTGTTCATTACATACTAAAGATTTTCACATTTATTTTTAACAAAAGAGTTACATTTTGTGTTGTGAAAACCACACCATCAGTCTGCCAAGCCCATAAACTGAACCCAGAAAAAGCAGGTAAACCTGGAACCAAACAGCAGGCTTGTGGTGCCACAGCACACAGTATTCCACTGCTTATGACAATTAAAGACCAGTTATTTGTAATTGTGAGTGAAGCTGCACAGTCTGCAGCCCATTTCCTTGTTTTTATAAAGACTGCAATGCACAGCTTAGCCAGCATATTTGTTTTCAGAACAAAAGATAAATGCTCAGATTCAGATGCAGGCGGGAGGGCCGTGACCAAGAGAATAAAAAAAGAGAATAAAAAATAAAATAGAGAATATTTAGGGCACACTGATTATTGGGAGTGAATTGAAGTATTTTTCCAGGCCAGTCCTGATTTAGGATAAACAAGCAGACTAATAACTGATAGCGGGTCCATCAGTGGGAATTTATAGGAACAATATGTTTCTGCTATGCAAGAATTAAGTGAAACCCCAAAAATGAAATTATAATAAACATTC
This sequence comes from Ladigesia roloffi, assembly GCA_037577295.1. Classification (NCBI taxonomy): domain Eukaryota; kingdom Metazoa; phylum Chordata; class Actinopteri; order Characiformes; family Alestidae; genus Ladigesia; species Ladigesia roloffi. The sequence goes on along the minus strand of JBBKCR010174027.1, from coordinate 5,157 downwards.
TCAATGTTTAATAAACATTAAATTAAATATATATAACGAGATAACTCCACAAAATAAACAACATAAATTTAAGACTTGAAAAGGCAGGATCCAACCATTTTGTAAATATTCTTGTGAGTCCCTATCGACCAGCTGGATGTTCATATTTAAACATAGACCCTGGTAAATGCAAGTGTTACACTGTTTAAAATATGTGGTGTTTATTGTGGTCCTTGCTCAAGGATATCTCAGTGGTGACTCCAGTGGGATTTGAACCCCAATCCTCTGATTGCAGAGCCAACTCCCTAACCACTAGGCCATCCAGCTGCCCCCAACTAGAGGTCGACCGATATATCGAGCCGATATTTGGCATTTTTTGATGTATCTGCATCGGCCAACATCCAAGTGCACTACGCCGATTTACCCAGTATTATTGATGCTGTGGAACATTTGTGGCCCATGCTGTTTGCTTGCACTAAAAGATTGTGATGCTGCTGTGCTTATTGTTTACAAGTTTAAGTTATTGTTTAATTGTATTGTAATTGTTCATGTTTGTTTTTGTTATTTAAATTAATATTTAAGTCATTATTCAGGAAATGGCAAGTTGAGAAATTTTGTGTATCTATCTTTGTGTTAGTGTGATATTTTACCTCCAATAGCGGGAAAACGTTCAATTATTGGGCAATAAAATATCGCCAGCATTTATCGGCTATCGGCTGACCCTGACTCCAAAACATTGGCATCGGCTACTGAAAAACCCATATCGGTCGACCTCTACCCCCAACCAATGTATTCTCTTACAAGGCCAAACAATGGTGGGCCTTGTTCAATCAATAAATCTCTATATCCTTCACCCAAATATTCAAATTCAGAACCTTCAATGACAATTGAGGAATTTGACCCTCCAGAATATCTAAAAGGCCCAAGTAAAGGAAGACCACCCAGCTGTGTGAGATCCCCCAGTGGACCTGAGCCTCCTTAGGCAGAGCGAGCAAACAGTTGTATAAGAGGTACTAGGACAGAAATGCCAGGCATCTGCCTATGATAACCAGGATGTTGGATGCATTCCATCATTTGAAATGGTCCAAGAGCACACGCACACAGTGCAAAACCATTTTTACACCCAAAATATGCCACCAACACCCTAAATATGCCAACAAAAATGCTCCCATCATTTCATTTTAAACTCTGTGTAATACATTACACTTAATGAAAATGTAAAAGTAAATCTGTATTTGTACTGTAAATTTTACACTGAACTCCTGCAGTGCTAGAATGTAAATATTGATTTTACCCATGTATAGACTGTACTGCAATTCATGTGAATGTGCCTTCAGGATACCACCACTGGGTTCCTGTGCAAGACCTTTAACCCAAAGTTGCTCCAGGGGGACTGTCTCCTGTAGTTAGGGAATGGAAGTCGTTTTGGATAAAAGCGTCTGATAAAAATGCCATAAATTTAAATGTACTCAGGCGCTTCAGGAGACCTCATTTTGTAGAAGCCTGCTGGTTCTCTGCGTCTTCTTTGTTAGCAGATAATGCCGCTCCATACAGAGAAACTCACGTAATATTAAATAGTTTCTGAAAACTATCAAGCCATCCCTTTCTGGCTCGACTATCAGGTCCTGGTTGTGGTTTTTCAGTATTGTCTCCCGTTACTGTCCAGGGGGAGGTTCTTCTGCCTGCAGTCTGTGATCCATAGTGCCAAGACAGATACTAATCCGACAATATTTATATTTCTTATGGTCGATACCTTTTTAGCACAACCACAGAAACTTACTGATATGGCCCTCCGGATCGCTGCCTTGTTCTTCTTTATGTAGCGTACAGTGCTCTCATTGATTCCATAGTGACACAGCGGCAGAGCACATCCTGTTACTTCCTGTTACTTTTACTAAATGAAAATAGCAGAGAGCTACTCATTTTTGTATCATGAAACTAAGTTTTCAGCCTCTTATTTGTACGGTGACCTCCCATCATCTGAATCTGAATCCGAATCCAAATCTGAATCATCACCTTTGACTCATCAACCTTGACAACTAATGGGCAAATAATGATTTGGTGTAAGAAGGGGGCAGATTTGGTTGTCTGTACATGCAAGTTGGTTTTCCGAGTGACTTAGGGGGCGTTCACATATCGCGTCTTTTGCTCGCTCAAGTCCATTATTTTAAATGTAGTCGCGCGGCAGCCACGCTCATTACGGAAGCGACGTGGTTTTTCAGGTGCGTCCGCGGCGCGGCGAGTTGAAAACACCTTAACTTTTCAGAAAGGCGCAAGTGCACCACGGGTTGGATTCAACCAATTAGCTTCCTTGCATTTTCTGTTAGACTGACCAGAGACGGTTTTACGGGAGAAGCTCTGTTTACTGATGCTTGGGCCAATTTTTCCTAAAATATAATCCAGCTGGTCCTTGTTAAGTCTGAAGTAGGTTTTGAACCTCCCGTTGTCCAGGCGGAGCTCCTGGATCAGCAGGTGAAATTCCCCATGTTTTTTTTCCGTTTTTGAAGAATGGGGTGCACCCAAACACTACGGCGTTTTTTTTTTCTTTTCTGCGTACATAAATAATGTAGCAGAGTCACAGAAAGTGTTTTTGTTGGTGGAAATCCATTGCTGAAATAAGGAGAAAGCGACGTGCCTCGCGTTTCCCTCGCGTTTCCCACGTGTTTCCCACGCGTTTTAGGCGCGATATGTGAACGCCCCCTAATAAAATTTGACTGGTCACGTTTTCTAATGTATGTAGATTGGTTAACCCTTCGGCGAGCTACTTGGAGAGGGGGTGGAGCTACTGGTAGCTCGCGAGAGACGTGTTGGAGACCCCTGATCTAGAGCCTATTACTGCTTGTTTACATTCAGATTGTCTGCATCTGAGTGCATAAGCAAAAACAAAACAGCAGAAAGAGAGCAAAATCCACAAATGTAATGATTAAGCAGCTGTTTACAGCTTTGTGTTATTGTCATGCATGAGATATTATAGTATGAAAATATTTAGATGACTGATATTTTAAATATAGGATGGAGTATTTAATGTACCACAGAAGGGCAGAGCAGTTGGTCGATACTGGACTTTTGCTGTAATATATTTGCAATTCATTCATTTAATTAATATATTACTCTATAGAAAATTGTAATGTCATTTTTTTATATAATTCATGTAGATTTTTCCCATATTTTTGACAACAGAATCAGCATATGTACACAAAAACACACAAGGTCCATGTTGCTGCATCCCTAACGAGGACAGAACATTTACTAGGCATCTGATGCAAGCATATTGCAGACATATCTCGGTCTCTCTTTCTGCTGATGTAATCCTCCAGCTCAGCCATGACACGCTTTCTCTCTCAGCCAATCGTATCTTCCGAGCAGGTCGGAGATGGTAAACACTACACACCAACAGAAGCTGCTCATGAAACATTCAGGCCTAGCACACATTTTAATCTTTAATACTCCAATCAAAGCAACAGTGTGGCAGGAAACATGACCTATGGGTGAATGTTGTGACTAAAATTACACACACATACGTGCAGACAGTTAAGGATCTATTACAAATACATTAGAAAGAGAAGCAGAAAGAGGGATGTATACAGCGCTGTGCGTGTGTGTGGGGGAGAGGAAGAGAGAAGAGAAAATGGGGGGTGGAGAGAGAGAGAGAGAGAGATAATAGAGGGGGGTGGAAGAGAGTATAAGAGACAGAGACACAGTCCCTGCTCAACACAGGAGTTCATCTTCAGCTATATTGGTGCAGTGATGACGGTGAAACAATGAGCTCTACAAACCAGCAATGCAGAACACAGGGGACAGTCAACAGAAGCCCAAACGCCAGCAAAAAAAAGAAAGAAAATAAATTATATATATATAATTATTATTATTATATATATCTATTATTTATCTATTATTTATCTATTATTTATCTATTATTTATCTATTATTTATACATATAGTGTACTGAATATGTAAATATTTTTAATCCCAGAAAAGTTCTAAATATGTTCAGGGCTGCAGCACTGGACCGCAGATCTAGTTACGCCCCTCATCCAGTTCCTTTGGGATGAGTTGGAGCAGCATTTGTGATGCAGAACTAATCATGTAACATTACTAACTGACCACACCAATAATGGCTCTTTGCAAACAAATACTCAAAGTCACCAACCAGTAGAGGCTGTTCCCGCAGTAAATGAGGATACACTTTTCAGGAAAATGGACAATAAACTAGAGTCTATAAACCTAAGACTTCAAAGCCATACTTCATTAGTAAGACTCGGGTCCGTAGGATTAACACCATTCCTATACTAAACAAAAACGTGAGTTTGATGGTTTATATTCTACTGATATTGAGCATTTGCAGGCTCGAGCTGTACTAGCCCTGTTCCAAATGACCTACATGTATAAAACAGGCTACAAGGTCTATTCACACCAGCTAAATGTTTACAAAGCCTAAATAAAGGAGCACATCAACCAATCCCCTTTAAGACTACATGGCCTGCTTTGAGGGCCAGCCAATGAGGTGAGGGTGGTACTGGTCAAGGGGACCAATGAAATGGCTAGTATTAAATTACAGGAATTCCATTCACTCTCATAGAGCTGTGCAACTTAGACATATCCCTTTCACACGAAGCTGCTTCACACAGGCCAAAATGTCGCTTGGTGCGTTGTTACTAATGTGTTGACATATTAAATGGCTCTTGTATCCAAAGGAAAAAGGACACCTGATTATCAAACCCTCAGGGCAGCCACAGGATAGTCCAGCTGATCCTTTAATGACAACAAGGGCAAGGGGAGGTCTCCATTTCTGCTTCAGTTCATCACAAATCTTAAAATTAAGCTTCCTAAATATTAAAATCCTGATGAACTGGCTGGTGAAACGTTCCCTCTGAGCACAGAAGCAGCATAAAAACTACTGTATTAATACTACAGCATTAATACTACTGCATTAATACTACTGCATTAATACTACAGCATTAATACTACTGCATTAATACTACAGCACTAATACTACTGCATTAATACTACAGCACTAATACTACAACATTAATACTACAGCATTAATACTACAACATTAATACTACAGCATTAGTACTACTGCATTAATACTACAGCATTAATACTACAGCATTAATACTACTGCATTAATACTACAGCATTAATACTACTGCATTAATACTACAGCATTAATACTAC
>JBBKCR010173998.1:0-15026 GCA_037577295.1 Ladigesia roloffi | reverse complement strand
GATAGATAGATAGATAGATAGATAGATAGATAGATAGATAGATAGATAGATAGATAGATAGATAGATAGATATACACCTTCTTGATGGACTTCATAAACTTTATACATTTATACATATATTAAGTGCAGAAACAGTAATAAAAGCGACATTGAAAGTCTGCAATGTTGATTATTCATTCACTAATATGCCACAATTAATGCAAAAATGTGTTAGATTCATTTAGATTAATTAATCAGAGAGCTTGTAAGTAATTAGATTTTTTTTTATTGCGAGACACCACTAAAAGTTACAGGCATTTTCATTGCAGTGCTTTCATCAGCTGATGATGTTGGCGCCTGTCACACACACACACATAGAGAATGCCCTCTCCTTTTTTCCCAAATATTCATTAAGAATGGGTAAGTTCATAATTAATTGAATACTACTTAGTTGATAACTTTTTTTTCCCAGTTAGCCACTGCATATATGTGACAAATTTTTTTTTTTTTTGCCTTGACTCTACTTGACTTGGGTTTGATGACCTAGGCTAGCTCTTACAGAGATATCTTTAGGAGATTATATTTTGCATATTGCTTAACAACATGTTGGCAATGGGTGACCTTAACAATCCAATAATTAAAAGGCCGGTCTGTATACATTTGGTCAAAAAGAATGTTTAGCACTATATACACAGTAGTCGCAACACTTGGTTGTTCATGCATCCAGTTTAAACTGGAGAGTTATTTTCTGACCCTCTTTAAAAGACATAGAATTTTAGTCATTGGCTTATCTCATCTCATCTCCTCTGTCTGAGTGCTTCTGTTCAATCTCACTTATATTATTTTATCATAACCGCAGTATCTGGTGCAGTTTAGAGGGGGATGGGTTCCCCTTAATAGTCATGGTTCCTCTCAGTCGTCTCTGCCTGAAAGCGAATTCTGCAGCTGGAGAACTTAAAAGTTAAGGGTTCTTTGCATGGGGCAATAAAAAATGGGTTCTTAATGACGTTTGTGTACATTTAAAGCAACTAAATATACTTTCATGGTTCTAGGAGGAGAACCTTTACATTAACAGCTCATTTACAAATGCTGTTCATTAACAGAATAACTTTTTTTTTAAGGTACAGGAGAGACCTTACCAGCGCTGGCTCCACTTTGATGCAACACGTCATGATTTTCTGATGTGAATGTTTAAATATGTTACATTTAAATTTCCATTTTATTTAATCTCACTCATACGTAGCTTATTTAGTATTTTTATCTGTACCAGTGAAATCCATACGCTGCATCTCTGACAAAAATCCATGGGTCACCAAAGACATAAAAGCCCTCCTGAGTGAAAAGAATGAAGCATTCAGGTCAAGTAATAAGGAGCCAGACAAGGAGGCACAGAGATGCTAATCTGTGATGTTGAAGCTGTGGAAGAACAGCTACAAAAGAGAGCTGGAACTAGGGCTGCAACAGAGCAACAGCAGGTATGTGTGGAGTGTCATGAAGAACATCATCGGTTTGAGGAGCAGCATCCATGGTACTGATGGTGATGAGGAGAGGGCCAATAAGGTTCCTATTTTAGAGTCTGCAACATTGTGTGTAATGGCCAGTGCAATTTAATATGCTGTGGTGTGATAAGTTGGTAGCATGAAAGTGGAAGACAAGAAGAGAAAAAAAAACAGTCAGGGAAGCAGCTCAGTGGTCTGTAAGTTGCTGGACAACACTGACCTGAAAACACAGTTGCTGAAAGGAGAAAATGATCTAGACTTCAGTCCATCATGGACAATGCTGACCATAAAATCCATAATGTAGTGGCAAAACTGGGAAGTACTTTTGGCTTTTTCTTACTTGTATGACTATGTGAAACAGTCTATGTGCAATATCTCATATGCAATTGTCTTACCCCATGGGATATCATATGTTGCTTTCTAAACGGGTGCGGAACCAATGTCTTACATGCAATAGTCTTCAAGTGCAATATCACCACTCTTTTGTCAATATTACTTTTTATTGCTTATTAAAAAGTAATATTGGGTTCGAGTCCTACCTTCAACACACCACCACTGGGTCCCTGAGCAAGACCCATAACCCCAGGTTGCTCCAGGGAGACTGTCCCCTGTAGAATGGAAGTCTTTGGATAAAGGTGTCTGCTAAATAATGTAAGTGTAAACGCAAATGTAAATATTATTCCTGGATTCTTTACTAAATGCAGTAACTCCAAACTACCATTTGTGTTTCACCCAGGCTTTACACTGTAAAAATAGGCATTTTAGACATTTCTTTAACCACATCACAAATGTGCAGTTGTATAGACTTTCATATGGGGTTAGTCCCTCTATGCAGCTGCTATAATGGCTCTGCTCCCCTTGCTCTGTTATCTGAGGGTAAGTGTTTTTTTTGTAACAATCTAGATAAAGCATGAATGTCCTGGCAGGGGCAAATAGTTTTGGTTTTATTTTTAATTTGATTACATTCATTAATGTTTGTTATTGGAACTGCAGCTGTGTTAAAGAGAACACTTCTGTTAAAATGTTCCTTATTTGTTTAAAATGTTATTGCACTTCTGCTCATATAGCAGTACTTTTAAAATAGTATTCAATGCACAACTTTTGAATAAATCATTTTGTATAACAAATGCCATGTGATTAATCGTGAGTAAAAAATTTTATCATTTTACATTGGTATTCACAGATTGTGCTGTAGCGTCTAAATGGAATATCAATCCATCCGTCTTATTTGCATAGTGATATTCCCACAGTGCATGAGAACAGGATATGTAGAAGCAATGGGAAATATACTTTAAGTCCAATTTCAGATTATTTTTCTGTTCTTTCAGAACTTAAATAGGGTCAGATGTTCACTCCCATTTTTTCTGAGCCTCTAATTGACTCATCACCAGCGTGTGAATAAGTGGAATTAATGTCTTAAGACACGCATGTTAAGAGCCCAGTAGTTGGTGACTTTGCCGGCAGTAGAAGAAAATGAGGGTATGAGAGAGAAAAGTAAGCTGAGTTGTTGAGCTCCCTCCTCCAAGTACAAACAAGATTCTTGGCAACATTATGCAACTGATGTCTCAAGAAGCCACAGCAGCCCATGTCACATGCCTCACAGAGCATGTGCAGCCTTTGCCCTAGCAAATTGCTGGTGCTTTATGCATAACACATGGAGAGGTGTCCAAGGACTAGTAATTGCACACAGCTAAATTGGGCATAAAAGCAAAAATACATTTAAACAAGCAAAATAACACTAAATTGCTGTAAGACCTGGTTTTAGAGGAACAAATTGGAGCTCATGGTGCCTTATTTTTACTACATTTTCAGAGGTGCACTCACTAGCAACTTTATTGATTACATTGATAATGTAATGTTGATACACAGTGTTTGTTAGCCAGCTTCTTATTTAGGGGTCAGTTTCTGACAACAGGGACTCTCATAGCAGGGGACACTGAGGTCACACTGACAATGCACAACATTTCAGGAACAATGTGCTGGCTGTTAGACCAGTAAAGCATGATTGGTAAACCAACACACTGAGTAATGCAAGAGAGCAGGTGAACCACACACTTTATTCTAAGAAGATTCTAGAATAAACCAGGAACCCATGTTTTATTCACACGCACAGTCAAAGAGAGAGAAGGTAACCGGTATGAAGTGGTTGGAGTTGGATCAGGCATTGATGACCGAGTGACGAACAAAACAAATAAACCTCTCACCTGTTTGTATACCAGGTGGCGAGCTTCATTTCCAGGACCAGTGTCACATGCACAAGTCGGGTGAAGTTCAAAGGTCAGAGGAAATGAATGCTTCACAGAGTATATAAAATAAATTTTCCTCTGTTCTCAGTCTTTGAGTTCACCTCACCCGTCTCAACTCTGCTCCAACTCGACCCACCAAAATCTCACGTGAGTACTCTTTTCTTGTGTATGAGTGTGAATGAGGATTCCGCTGGGAATCACACTCTTGTTTAAAGCATTCACAGAACAAAGAGAGCGACTAACCAGTCCTCTCTCAAGTGGTGTAACTATAGCAGGTTCAGCATGTGCAGTCACACACAGGCCGGTGATCTCTCAGGGCCTGTCACTACCCAAACCCGCCTCCATTAAAACAAAACCTCAGCATTAAAAATCCAAAAATTAAATACAAACATGTGTAATCCAGGTCTGCAGCGGTTTGCAGAAAGATCAAGTAAAAAGGGAGCGGAGCGGAGTGGAGACACACAGCTGCCGTGAAGCACCTTCAGCCACAAGATGCGAAAGCTCAGGCTGTTTCGTTTTGCTGCAGAAATTATAGCAGCACGCACGTAGTTCAGTATTTTTGTATTTATAATTGAAATCTATATAAACTACCTCTGAGCTTCTGGTTCTTTGCATGGAGGATTGTAGTCACCCTTAATTTGTATTGCATATATCAGAGCTAAAACATCCTAGGGATAAATTTGAAACAGTATAAGGGCCCGGATTTTATTTTTGCACCAGTGCCCAAGATGTTCTCACGTCACTGCCTCTCTCATCTGGCTGTGCCACACACGAGTGAACTTCCTAAGTCAGGTATGTTCTGTTCACTTTTCCAGCCTGTGACAGAATGACTGAGCCCATGGTTGTAAGCCCAGCAGACTGGGTCGTGCTGATGATGGTGGTGGACTGGCAGGCGAAGGAGAAACTGCAGCGGGAATTGGCCAAACTTAAACACTGCGTCGCTTTCCTGCAGCAAACTCACTCTCCAGCATTGACTATTCTTTTGCTAAACTGCTGGGTGTTGAGACTGAAGCGTTATCCCAGCCGTTAACTATCACTGCTGTTACATTTACGGCATTTAGCAGACGCCTTTTATCCAAAGCAACTTCCATTCCCTACAGGGGACTCTCCCTGGAGCAACTTGGGGTTAAGGGTCTTGCTCAGGGACCCAGTGGTTGTGCTAGGGGCAGGATTCAAACCCACAACCTCATGGTCCAGAGGCAAGTGTCCTACCCACTGAGCTACTGTTGTTGACGATCGAGTCCTCCAGAACAGTCCCGTCACCAATCGCACAGCCTATTCATCTTATCATCGGCCAGCACCAGCAAAGGTCTTCGTTCCTCTTTACTCACCTCTACTCCTGTCATCCTGGGCAATCAGTGGCTTCTGCAGCACGACCCCCTCATCTCCTGGCATCAGCAGAAGATAATTCAATGGAGATCGAAATGTCAGGAATTATGTCTTATGGCTGGGACGAGCTCAGGGAAGTCCCATGTCCCCAATGTCAACTCCACCTGAGAGAATCTTCTGCAAATATAGGGCCATCTGACTACCCCCTCACCAGCCCTACGATAATCTCCTGCCCAGCAAAACTCCCCCTCATGGCAAACTGTACGCACTGTCCAGGGACAAGAAGCAGGCCATGGAAAAGTATGTGACTGAAGGCCTGCAGTCTTCCTCTCCAGCGGCCGCAGGATTATTCTTTGTTATGAAGTGAGTGTGACGAATGGAAGATGGCCTTCATCACTCATGTAACGCTGGTTATGCTGTTTGGCTTGTGAAATAGTCCGGAAGCCTTGCAACAACTCATTAATGATTTATTAAGGGACATGCTGGGTCGTTGGGTATTTGCCTATCTGGACAATATTCTCATCTATTCCAAGACAGAAGAGGAGCATGACAGCAGTATTAAAGAGGTCACTGGCTGTTCTACAAGTTGGGAAAAGTAATAGTTATACTTAACGTGCAACACTAATTATTCTGGGAGGTCAACTTTTTCTTTATATTGTTTCTGCTGCAACATGCACTCTGTTACATGAACTACCATGTTAGTGTCACTGCAGTGCTGATAGTGGGTCACCACCCAAGTAATTTCTGGTCATATTTGATCAGAAGCTGATCAGATATTAAGGGTGTAGTGGTATACCTAATGGAAGACCTATAAGGTTAACAGAGCCCATAAAGTGGCCAGTAAGAGAGTGAAAGGTGGGGGTGGACCCTGAGTGTATTTTGCATCTTATTCTCTGTGAGTTCTCAGAGCAGAAAACAGTGTATTAACTAGAGCGTTAATTGTTTTCTCTGCATTACCACAGTAAACAATAGAGCTTAAACCTCTTATACAGTAATATACGATGGGTAAAGGAAGCTACCCTGAGCTCTCAGGAAATTGGCAGTGAAAATGAACAAACCTGTGACATGATGCTAAAGTCATTTAAATAAATTACAGTTCATCTGTACTAGAGCACTGCTAAATGAAAAAAGTAATTGAAAATGGCACTTGAAAAACCATCTGCACAACCGGAGACAGTTGCATCAAAATGTATGGCGTCTTATGCGCCTGTTCCTCTGCCAGTGCGTTGCAGCGAATAAGGCAGCTTCCAGTAAATGATATTCACAGCAATCTGTGCTGTCCTGGCACCAGTTCAGGCGCTTCAAGCTACTGTTCCAGCTTCCCAGAGCTACTGCTGGAAATGTAAACACGGAAATGCATGAGTGTTTAGCTGTTTCGCCAATAGCTTTGCCTTGTATCAATCAACAAATACGTCCCAAATATTCAGATACGGCTATCAGTCATAGTCACACAGCTTGATTCTGCAATGCAAATAGACCACTTTCGCATCACTTCACTTGCACATCAACCACAATCGCTTCACTGTTTGGGATCAGCTTAGGAGAGAGCCTTTACAAATATAATGAGGAATTGTGCTATTGTATAAATGATACATTGACACTGCAGGCCATTCATATTGCTTGGTACATCTAGATCCCCTGAGCAGATCTGCACAGTGGTTCACACTTTCTTTCCTTTAAAAAAGTTCAAGTAATTACAGAATCATCTTTAAAGAATGTTTTTTGAATTCATTCTTATTCTGCCTGAAGCAAGTAAAGCATCAGGATCTGTTCCAAAGGGTTTTAACTTGGAAAACGCAAGTACATGGAAATGTGTCAAAAGTATGGCAGTAATATCAGTGTAGCATATTAGTTTGAAAATACTATAAGATTCCTTTAACTTTGTCCAAATGCCCAAAGCTGAGTTCAGGGTTAGAGTATATATAGTTTTTAGAAAACTTTATAGAAAAATTATTGAACAATGTAGGGTTCAAGGGGTCAGTTATATCAGTTGGCCCTCAATAGCAGTCAATACTTCAAGCTTAATTCTGGGCCTTTATAAATGTAATGAATAAAGTTTGTGGGTTAGTGACCTTCACTTGGCCTTCACAAATGTGAAATATTACACTCAGTACTGATGATGAATGGAACTAGACATGTAATGCATTTAATGCCTCTAGAAGTTTCTTTAAAGAAATGTATTGCATGTAATTGTTATAAATACACTGCCTGATGTGCTGATACTGATGTATTTACAGTTGGCCTCACTCTCCCCATGTGTGTGGGATAGCCCACCCACACCATGCTTAACTGAGTCAGTGCAATGTTGGCCATTGTGGGCACATCAGCTGATATAACAGGATCAACAGTCAGTGTTCTCCTTCAAGCATGCTGACCCACCCAATTATGTCGTGTCAGATTGGAAAAATGCAGTGTTTCAGACAAACACAATAGCCGGATGTGTAAATATCCAGTATATTTTTAATATTGTTCTGTTCTGATTTCAGTTCTGTTTTCACTGTAACAGACCGGCACAAAGTGTCCTAATATGTGGGCTCTCTTTGCACTTTCAACATCAATGTCATGCACTGTGGTTTGGACAAATATGTAGAAACTATAAAGGGCTTCATCATAGGAGTGCCTGAAGACATAGTGAGCTTTGTAGAGCTCATCAAAAGCAGCCACTTGCAAAGGGATATGCTTCTGTTTGACAATTAAATCTCTCAATCGTGTTCCTTAGTTCACCAATGGAGGAATGTTTGGGTCACATCAGTTCTCTCAAGGAAGGTTGTGATTCTTTCTTGCTGGTAATGAATCAAATATCCTATGATATTACATTTTCTTCAGAGATTTTACATTTTCTTCAGAGCACGTTCGCATATATAGTACAAATATACACAGTACCTTAAAATATCTCACAAGACAGTTGGTTGCTTGAGCAGAACTGACCTTGCCTGTTTTTCGTGGCCTTTTGAGTTTGGTGGATATAGAAACTGCAGGAGCAGAATTGTTAACAAAACATTTTCCCATCCTAGTAAAACAAATAACATAATTAGGTCTGACACTCATTGAATAAAAAGAAGAGATTAAAATGTTTTGGAATAAAAATAATCACATAAAATGTACAAGGACCATAATTATCCTCTATCAGAGTATCCATTTCTGAGGGATGCTTCTTGATATGATTTGGATATACAGTCTAGCAGTCTGTGATCACTTTGGCAAAGATATGTGTTGGACAATTTGCAGGAAATTTCCAGACACCTTACCTCCAAACAACATGGTAAAATCTCGAACAATTTTTAAAACAAGAACACAAATGTTACTTAAATGATCAGTAGCAAAAACCTACATAAACCAAACAAAAAGTATGGTTTGCTTGCCAAATCAGGGTTCTCATTTATAAAACTTTGCATAGAACTCATACTGAACATGTCGTACGACTAAAATACGAAAATGGCGTACGCAAAGGAAAAGTCAGATGTATGAAAACATGCGCACGCACACCTGCACGCCAATTCAGCTTTATAAATCACATCCCTACCTGGGATTGTTCGCACCTGGATTTGACGCACGTTCCGCCCTCAACACGCACCCGAAAAAAAGCATCATGACATCGAAGGGAAAAGTAAGAAGAGAAATTTCTCTGAGACTGAAATAGATGTGCTTGTGGGGGAAGTTGAAAACTGAAAGAACATTTAGTCTGATGGTCACAGTAGTGGGGTGGCAAACAAAAAGAAATGCAGCGAGTGGCAGCAGGTTACTACAGCTGTGAACGATGTGGGTGCTGCCAACAGGATGGTGCCCAAAGTGGTCAGATTTAAAAGTTATTCTAAAAAAGAATCGCAGCACATCGAAAGAGCGTGTCTGCTACCGGAGGTGTAAGGGTGGATCGATCCTGACACCTCTGGAAACCCAGATGGCTTCAATCCTGGGAGAAACAAGTGTGTGTGGGGTGGTGCCTGAGAAAGAAGGAGACACAGACATGGCTGAGACGACACATGGTAAGAGGTTTTTTATTTGCATTTTTGAGAACAGACTATGACAAAGCACAATTTAATGCTTTTGTTGTCTCCCCCACACCCCTCACAGAGACCATGGGTGCAGTAGGTGGCTGAAGAGAGCCTGGGTGTCCCCAGCTCCAGACAGGCCCGGGTGCATGTAGCTTCTGGAATTGGCCGGGTCCTGATGGAGGCTGTCATGGCGACAAATTGCGATACAATTAGAGCAATAGAAGAAATAACAGATGAACTGAAAAAATAAGATCTGTGTTGGGTGATATTTCAGCTACATTAAAAGATCTTGTAAAAAATACACCTTTGCACTGCTGTCTTTACAAACGCCACATTACATCTTCTCTGAGTCTTGCACCCAACTGATAGCCTTCCTGTCGCGTATGGAGCTGTGGGTCCGGGTCCCCCTGTGGCACTTCAGATGGTAGCCGCTGTCACTAGCATTTCATAAAATACACGATTCAATACATGTTCATTGCATAGTTAGGAATTACACAATGTTTTTTTTTTGCTTGCCAAGAAGCCAACCATCACGCACAGCACCAGCCTGCAGTCTGTTCCCTTCACTGCTGTGTTCCAGGATAAAGGAGTCGTGTGTTGAACCAGGTGTTCGTGCAACCACGTATGTCAGGACCATGTCAGCATCGCAGATAACTTGCACCCGGTTTTCTTCATTTGCAAATGTACAATATTATCCACGTCTGCACGTCATACTTATTAATTTTATTATTTTATTTAATATATTTTTGTTCTTATTTCATTTTATTTAAAAACTACCTTTCTTAACCTAACCTCGTCATTTGTGTGTGAAAAGCAAAGAAAGAAATTCATTGTACAAAGAAATGTAATCTGTACTGTACACAAGACAGAAAACGTTTTGATTTTTTAAATCTCTTCACCTGTCACATTTTTTTCTTTCAAAATGTTTGTACAAATTGGTTAGAGTTTGCGCACATATACGAACATTCTACCATTAAGTTTTTTTCTATAGATCGCAGCTACATAAAAAAAGGCGTGCGGATATTTTAGGTCCATTTTGTGCGTAGTTTAGACTGATCCGACCCGAGCCAGTGCAACTTGTGCCCAAGCCCAGCTCGGCCCGACACATTAACTGTAATTATCGTCCCGAGCCCGATTTAAATCCAATTGTCATTTTTTAATACGTGGGCCGTTATAACACACGTTCTCAACTGTGGGTGCATTCCTAAACACACACTCTGAGCACAATCTGGTCCTTTGAAACCGCTTGTAAATTCAGAGTGTGGATGGAATTGTCGTTGGTTTATTCATTTCCGAGTGTTCAGAGCTCAGGGCACTCCAGCTGAAGGGAGAAAGCAGCAACCCGTATGCCCCCCACCCTCAAGCACACGCACAACACGCGCACCATTTTTCTCTGTTTCTTTCTTTCTTTCTCTCTCTCTCTATCTCTCTCTCCCTCCGCCACTAGGTCTGGCTGAGATTTACTTATATAAATCTTGGTAACAATTTCCAAACAGAAATTAATATTTGCTAAGGAATTCCTTAAATAAGTAAGTTTACTTACTAGTATGAATTGTTAAGACAACAATACCCAAGTAGATTTTACGACCAATCAAAAAACATGTATATTTACTCTAGACTACCTTTGCATCCAATTACAAAACTGTACAGCTGTAAACCCTCATCTTCTGATTGCAAGGCCTACGCCCTTACCACTAGGCCATCCGGTTACACCGTGTCACTGATGGCAGAACCAACACTATAACCACTAGACTAATTTGCTTAGAATGTGCTGTCTTTCTTAACGCTGTCATGCATATGAACTGAAAAATCGATGTCTCCTGTAACGTCACACGTAAGAGGCAGCGTCTTAAGAAGCCTCCTAAGGAACAGTTCGGGGAGCCCACTTGGAAATGTAAACAACTTAGGTAAGATATATCTTAGATATATCTAAGATAAATCTTCTTAGTGCGCTAAGAGTGTTCGTTATTGAGAAACCGGGCCCAGGTTTATTTGGAAAGATAATTCATGCTACAAATATTCACACTTGAATGCAAACATTAATTCATATAAAAATAAAACATACATTCTGTAGTATATGGTTTTACTAACATCACACAAAATAACATTCCAAGTATTAACAGTGCTAATGATTAGCTAAGTAGATGAGCTAATTTATCTCAAGTAAATGTGCAGGTTTCATTGTTCAAATGAAATATAATTCATTAATATTCGTATACATATATATGCATACTAACAAACACTTCGGACACAGACTTGATTCAAATGAGAGTTAAATAGTTTAGATTAACTCTACAGTGGATAATTTCTCTTCAACACCAGAAAACGTACTTTCTTTAAGTGTGAATAATAAGCCTTCTGATTAAAACCTGAATAGTAATCCTAGAGCCTGGGCTGGTCCAGTGCTCTGTATCTGTCCACCCCCATGGTGTTTAATGCTAATAAAGTCTCACTACTTGCTTGTTTTGATCACATGTGTGCTGGGCTTATGTTTTGTGACGGGCATGTTTTACTGTGATTGGCACGCTTAAGCAAATCCAGCATATCCACTGCGCTGTGACTCACTCATTTATTTATTTTTTGCACCCAGATGGAGAGAGGACGCCAGTGGGGCCCGGATGGGATGTGTCCTAAAAAAGAGCTTTCCTCAGTGGATTAGCATGGCTGTGCTGTCGGAGCTGATGATATGTGGTACGTGATGTGGCTGTGGCTGAAAACGCTTTGGACTTCCTGTCCTGAGAGCTCTGCCAAAAACAGCTCATCTCCTTCCACCCCTCCCGTATGTTCAACGTAATGTTTAGTTCACACAAACACAAACAAATATTAAAGCATTCTCAAGGGCTCTGGCCATAAGATGAGGAATCATGTCAGTTGTAAATGTCCCAAAACGAGATTCCATATTAAATTCAGTAAATTACCTTCTACTGTTTGTGTTTGAGTGGAAGCATCAACTGTGCTGGCATCCGTCCCTCAACATTACATTGAAACTTCCCTGTTGGTGTTCTTAGAACATCCAACATTTAACAGCATATGCAAGGAAGTTTGTTAGACACTATCCTTCATTTTCTGATCTTATTTTTGTATTAAATAAAGAGCTGAAGCTCAACAGGGAGTGGAAACATGAAAGTACTGAACCAACAGATCACAAAAATATTAGAGAAAAAAAAGTTATTAAAGAAACAAAGGAACTGGGTTCCAAATGATCTTCTTGCTTATTTTAATGGTAGTGAACAAGGGTTAATTTGGAGCAAGAGAATAGAACAACCACTGGGAAATGTTTAATAACCAGTGATATGTGTGAAGAACATTTTTGAACTTTGCAATTCCACATGGATCTCCATATAATGTGAAGGTTCTGTCTCAGTTAAAAGTGACCTATTCTGAAACCATATGGGAACCTTTATTTTGCATGATAGGAAGGCATATTGGGACCGGAGATGACTATATTAAGTAATCCTAAACGGATTAGGATGTGTGTGTGTGTTATGCGTAGGTGTGTGTGTGTGTGTGTGTTTGTCCGTTTTATAACATCATCATATAATATTAAAGACCAATGAAACTCCATTTCCTTATCGCACGTTTGTCTCATTTCCTGCATGCACTCAGTCGTGGCCTTTAAATCCTTATAAAAATAGTCCTGTAGGCACTTTGCTGACAGATATCATCACTGTCACAGCAAAATCCTGTATGTTCATGTTATTTGTACATAATGTAAATATGGCCAATAATAAAGGCCCATTCCACTGACCCCCACACTTATTCCTTCTCTGATATGTTTAGATAAAACCTCTGGCATTAACCAGGTTAAACCTAGCAGGCTTCTGCTTAACTTTGTGATTGGGTTAATGCAAAGGATGAATTTAATGCTGTGGTGTGTTACTTTCACTTTAGATCTACAGTAAGACTAACATTGCAGATGCTAGGAGCTTCTCTCAGTCCTCTAAAACCACATCTATACCTAAAAGTGACACAGTCATGGTGGTTAATTCTAATCATCTAATTCAGCTTTTCAACACTACGGGCCATGGACCCAGTTAGCATTGTGCAAATTACATGACTAAATCATCACAAGCTTTCCAAAATTTGTTGATTTCAAATACACTACTTTTAGTTTACTTTAATGTTTTAATGTTTTCTTCTGGTTTGTTATGAGGATCCATGTT
The DNA here is from genome assembly GCA_037577295.1 of Ladigesia roloffi. Taxonomy (NCBI): domain Eukaryota; kingdom Metazoa; phylum Chordata; class Actinopteri; order Characiformes; family Alestidae; genus Ladigesia; species Ladigesia roloffi. Next base: position 1,818 of record JBBKCR010173998.1, on the reverse strand, counting down.
ATGAGGATTCAGGCTCTGAGCCACTGCATCTTTAAAGATTTCCACATTGGACAGCCCAACGTGCTTGGAGGAAAACACAAAAGACCAATGGCATTATATTGGCAAACTGACATGGCCTGTTGGCTATCATCACTTGATGAGGGAGAGGGAGGTCACATTAACCTCCTCCAAAGAGTGGAGGCGTCTGTTCTGTGGAGGCGCCTGTTCTGTCCCTTGACCCAATTACTGGGTTTAGATAATATTTGACACACTGTGTGACATACTTTTACTTAAAAAAGCAGCTATTATGATTTTCTTTATGATTCAATATCGCTTATGCTATATGTAGCATACCTATTTGAGATTATTTAACAGAAGGTTTTGTGGTGTTCATCGGCCTTTTAATTCCAGTGCAAAACTAGAGAACAGGAAGAATAATGGAAACATTTGAGGAAAGAGAGGAAAGGAAATTAAATAAAAGCAGATGTTCCCTCTTTGCTTTGGTTTGATTCCTGTGTGAAAAAGTATAATTCTGCTTATAGTTGGATGCAAACACAATGTGTGTTTGAGTAGAAATGCCAGAGATGAGTGCATAATTCATTTTAAATATAAAATACACAATACAATAATTATACTGAGGATGCAATTCTGTCGTGTCAAATTTAGGGCCTTTTTGGCCCTTAGGTAGCTGGCCCTGCTTTTAGCAATATGTATCATCAATGTAGCAAAAACACATTAACACTATAAGACCCTAATAAACTGAATACTCAAGTATTTGTTTGCTATGTTAGTATTCTGTTTTGTATCTGGATGCTTCTTTTTCTCGGTTTCCAATGGCCTAGTTAATCTCAAAGAGCACAAAGAGCATTGAAAAACAATACAGGAGGTCCTCAAATGATCAGACAAGAAGAAAAATAGCCAATAAAAATTGACAATTAAATGTTGATACAGCCCAGGAAGACAAATTTTGTACAACCTCAAAATATTTTGTTGTGGTCAGTGGCGGAGCCCCCCAGATGCCCCCCCCAAAATGCCCCCCCTGTCGTGGCACCACACGTCTTGTTGAGAAGAGCTTGCTGAATTCTGTAATCAGTAAAATCTCTTAACTGCTATTTTCTTCCTGTGCACTGCAGTAGTTAGCTCTATTTATCAGCACCGGCATTATTCCGAGGTACCTGTCTGACCCAATCATCAAAACAAACGAGGAGCTGCGCTGTAAGAGCTGTGTGCATACCTGTCAAGTATCCTGTTTTGGCCGGGAAAGTCCCGTAATTTACCCTTCTTTCCCACTGTCCTTCCGTATTAGTATTTTCCCATAAATCTCCCGTATTTTAACATTCGTTATGAAAAAAAACTCAGTGTTTGTTTAGGAACGCCCCCACAGTTCAGAACGTGTGTTATAATGGCCCACGTATAAAAAACATGAGATTTAAATCATGCTCGGGTCGGGTTAAGTTTTTTACACATAAAGTTACAGTTTGTGTATCGAGCCAGGATGCACGGGCTTGGGTCGGGTAGAGTGGACAAAAAGTTTTGGGACACACACAAAGACTCTCACACACAGCATTTTTATGATCAGCCTTTCCCATATTCATGCAAAGAGCCTGATCCTTGTTCTGATTTAGTTGTGTAGACTATATTTCTTCAGGATTTTAAACAAATATTCAGGTGAGTTTAGATGTTATTCATTTATTTTATTAAAACTTTTCTTTGTGTACATCTAACATAATTGGCAAAACAAATGTCGTAAATTCAAATGAGCATGTCTTCCATGTCTGGAATGGATGTACAGTATTCTTGAGCCTACAAGGTAATCAGATAACCTTAATCGAATTGTGA
>JBBKCR010173948.1:0-15029 GCA_037577295.1 Ladigesia roloffi | reverse complement strand
GCGTTGCTCAAATGTGTTAATGAAGTGAGCAGGAAAATTACGCCACATGCAAGATTAAGGTTATGTGATGGCTGGGGAAACCACAAAGGGTTTAGGGGCAAGTTAATGAGCAGTAAAGTATTAGAAGTAAGAGGTTAATTTCTTTCCACCATTGAAATTCATTCATAAGGGCTTAAAAGTGTTACAACTGAACATGTCTCTCCATACAAAGACCTGTGCTCCTCTGGAAGGTTTGTTGAGGGAAAGGCCAGGGAAGACACTGGGAAGAATTTATTAAAAATGCAAGCACAGGAAAGCAAGTCTAAAAATAATTTGTCAATGCACACACAGCAGAGGAAGAATTTGGGCTAAATTTATGTACACACGCAGCAATTAATATTCAATTAATCTTCTATGTTTAATATCTCTTATAATATTCTCCACCACAAGAGGAGCCAGAAGACACTCAGGACTCTTAGGGTGCTTTCACACATACCTCGTTTAGTTCGGTTGATTCGCACTAAAGTTCATTTTCCCAGTTCCAGCGGTTCATATGGGCATGTGAGAATTTAACAATCGCACCCGAGACTGCACCAAAAACGGACCAAATAAGCGTACCAAGACCTTGTAGAGGTGGTCTCGGTATGCTTTCAAATGAACCCTGGAGCGGATCGTTTGTGGTGAGAACACGATCCGAACCAGAACCGACCCAACTACAGAGACTTTTTGGACTAATCCAGTTGCCGTAGTCAGCTGTGCTGTGCATTATAGCTGTGATTGCCAAACTAGGGATCGCCAAAGCTCCTCAGTGGGTCACCACGTCCTCAGTACGTTATGTCTATGTGTTCAATTTTAGGTATTTAGATATTTGTTGATTGTTTTGATGCTCAAAATGAATACCGGAGTTGGGCAAGTTGCTTCAAAACTGTAATGCCTTATTTATTTCTTGTTAATGTCATTTAAAAGTAATTAGTTACATACTAATATCACCATATTTAAAAGTGTAAGGCATTACACTACTATTGTTTTACTTTTAAGATACTCTTACCAAAATAACTGTAAATATACCTTATTGCTCACTGAGCCTTTTACACATATTGCATGTGGAAGGTGATCAGGTGTCTGACTGAGCGGTTTATGGTAAAAAAAATGAACTATCCGGCGTTAGATCGTAGCGACCATGTAGTATAGTTTAGTATTAGGTGTTCTGTTATTTAAAACTTGAAATTGTAAGATGGGATGTGAAGTTTGAAAGCGGGGCCTGCGTGTGACCGTGCGTGTGTGCGCGTGCGCGCGCATGTGTGTGTGTGGCTGAGGGAGAGAGCGAGTATGAGAGAAGTGAGAGTACATCCCAACTAGTTGGGCTCTGTTATTTTACAGTTTCACTTCAGGGCGGTTACAGCCAACAGTAACCTGTTCTGTAATATAGGGATGGCTTGGTACCACAATTTTGACTTCGGTACGATACTAGGATCTAATACCTTGGTATGATACTAAATCGATACCATAGATTAAAAAAAATCAAAACAGGCAAATATAGGTGAATTGAAAACAGATTTATTAAACACAGTGCTTGAAACTCTATGAACAACTGTGCAAAGAAATTGTTACAAATAATAAAAACTACAATTTTGATTTTGCAAGAAACAAAACTGAAGTGATCTAATCAAAATAATCTCTTAATATATGTACAGAATAGAGGATACAGGCTGGATTGTGAACTTGGGACTGAATAAAATGTGTTCACATCTACATATCTTCGCAGGTATTTTTTAACTAGCTCCTTTGCTAGCTGCAGATTTAAAAAATAATAATGCTGATTTCTTTAAAATAAAAGTCTAAATTAAATCAGTTGAAACTCATCTGTTGTTTTCTTAACTTCTTGAACAAATCAGGATGGGCAAGTGACAAAGCTTTGATGTTTTTCCTCCCTTGGCAGCACATGATTTATAGCAGAGCTTGCAGACTGGTGCATTGAGGCCTGTGGGTTCACCCTTTTGATCATATTTGTAGGCAAAGTAATGACATATTTCACTTCTACAACTCTCTTTATATGTTAATTTTGGATGTGTAGAGCGCGTTTTATATCTGTGATCCATCGTCGTTATCACACTTGCCGGTTTTGACACTACAGTCTGAAGAAAAAAAAAATGCGCAGTTTTCTATTTTTTCGTCACATCGGGACGATGACAAGTCCGAGACCAAATAGATTCGAGACGAAGACAAGGCCGAGAATAGACCAAGATCAAAAAATTATTTGCTGTATAATGTTGATTAGCTTGTAATGCTATTTCATGCTGGTCACACCAGTAAAAACTACAGCACTAATATGACCTCTGTGAAGTAGCATCACAAGCTAATACTCATTAAAAAGCAAAGAGGCAAAGGGTTAAAATGGCCAAGCGCCAAGATAAAGATAATACAGACAGTCTCCCAAAGAGAAAAAGATTGTATGAAGACTTATTGAGGTAATTGTTTACATATCAAACATACAAGAGAAAAAACAAATAAATAAAACAACACACTCACAAAACGAGACAATACACATCTTCAGCAGTCAACCATATCACTGAGTAATAGCAGCAAAATTTTAAAAAAGAAAAAAAAATTACAGTAAAGATACAAATATATGGTAACCTAGGTACTTCGGGCAGAGATGATGGGGGGGGAGTGAAAACAGAGAATGAACAGATTTGGGAATGTCAGCACTATTTTCCACTTTAGCCAGAGAAAAAGAGAAAAAAAAACAAACCAGAGGAAAAAAAAGTGATAACACCAATAATGCGACTACAGGGTTTTAAGTAGAATCTCGGTTAGCTGAAGTTTTTAACAGGTGATTGAAACCCATCTATATTTCCAGAAATACTATATCTAAGCCTTTCTATATGAAGGGTGGAGGAAAGTTCTGATAACCAAATCTTGAATAATGGACTTGACGTATTGTTCCACATGCAAAGAATAAAATTTTTTGCGATCATCATGCCATATTGTATAGGCACTCAGAAAGCATTATTAAGATGCTGCAAAGAGACCGACCAGCCAAGAACAGCAGTTGCAGGATCTAAGGGAAGCTCACAAGCATAAACCTCTGAAAGAAATTGAAAAACTTCTGACCAGAATCCACAGATTTTAGGGCATGCCCAAAAAAGATGACCCAGCGAGCCCTCCGCAGATTCACACTTATTGCAGAGAGAAGAAATAGTGGGACAAAAAGTATTAAGTTTAACTCTTGAGTAGTGCAATCTACGTAACACCTTGTATTGGATAAGTTGGTGTCTAGCATTAATAAAGCAGGTGTATATATTTTTAAGACACTTTCCAGTCTTTCTCAGATGCCTGAATCCCCAGTTCCCTTTCCCAGTCATTTTTCAGATGGTTAGTAGAAATGTCTAATTGACTTGTAAAAAAATCGACATATTTTGTGACTAACTTTGTGCTGATGGGAGCACAAGTAAGCACCTTGTGTAAATCATTATCAGCTTGCAGTGTTTCAAAATTTGGCATAACGGAACGAACATAATTTCTGATTTGTAGGTATTTAAAGAACTGTGAGGCATCTCTTAAAGGGATGATTCCTTTTCTCGCCCAGCCTACAAACACCGGGTCTAATAGTGAGGGTTTAAAGGCAAGGTTACGGCAGACAGGAGCAAAAAAGGAGATACTTGGTAGTTTTAATGTCTTACTGATCTGACATCATATCCTGAGAGAGTTATTAATCATGAAATGGGAGCTAACAGTGGCTTTAAATTTCTCTGGGGCAACAAAACACAGTGAGGAGAGAGATGAGTTCAAAGCCCCACGCTAAATCACGAGCCAGGATGGGAGATCAGCTAGAGGACTATCAGGGCATGGGTCTTGCCAAAAGTCAAGGCTCTACAGCCCAATTGTAGTGCTGAAAACTTGTCAAACCTAACTCCCCCAGTGATCTAGGCTTATAAACATGCAGCACTTTAAAGCCCATATAAATGGCAATACAATAGAATCCAAAGTTTTGAAGAACTTCTTAAGCAAATTAATTGGTAGATTCTGAAAAAGATTCAGGAATCTGGGTAATATCACCATCTTAATGGCATTCACCCGCCCCATCATAGATAATTGTAGGCTCCTCCACTGTTTTATATTGGATTTCAGATTTTCTAGCATAGGTATAAAGTTTAATTTGTATATATCCTTAGGGTTTATAGATATATTAAGACCAAGATCTTTCTAACTGTTTGTGGCTATTTTAAAAGGGAGACTACTCACAAATTATGGGTCTATATTGTTGGTCACTGCCAGAAATTCACTTTTTTGCCAGTAAGTTTAGTAAGGGTGGTACAGACTCTTCTGGGTTGCAGAGATACAAAATAATATTGTCTGCATACAGAGAGATATGATGGTTAATTTGACCTAAATTTGGAGGCAATATTAAAGGGTTCTTTTTGATGGCAAGGGCAAGGGGTTCAACTGCAAGAGCAAAAAGCAAGGGCGAGAGAAGAAAGCCCTGTCGGGTGCCTCTGTGTAGTAAAAATTGAGATGATCTATTGAAATTTGTTAAAACTGCAGCTCTAGGATGAGCATAAAACATTTTCACCCATGAGGAAAATGTTTCACCCATTTTTAATTCTCTAATCACAGCTAAAATATAATCCCACTCAATTTGGTCAAACGCCTTTTCTGCATCCAAAGCAAGGACTGCAATACTAGCTTGAGGCTCAAAACTACTATACAAAATATTCATTAGTCGCCTAAAATTAAAAAAGGAGAAACGACCAGGAAGGAAACCAGACTGGTCATGATGGATAATTTTCCCGATACAATTATTTAATCTCTAAGCAAGAATCTTAGTGAGGATTTTATAATCAGAGTTCAAAAAAGATATATAGGTCGATATGATGATGGATTTGTTTCTTCTTTGCCTTTTTTAAAAATTAAGATGTTTGACTCATACAAAGACTGGGGAAGCTGATGCTTACCGAATAAGTGGTTAAACATTCTCAAGATTTGATAGCATCTAGAATCTCCGCAATTATTATGTCAGCATTCAAGGCTCTCTGTTTTACGGACCCTAACCTTGGAAGCTGCAGTGAATATAGAAAATTACTTAGCGCTAAGGGATCAGAGCAGCCCTTTGATTTATATAATTCTTCGTAGAATTCTTTAAATGTGTTATTGATTTCAGCAGAATTTGTTAAAAAAAGACCTTCCTTATTTTTTATTTTTTGAATTCTCTACTTCAAAAAAGCTCTACTGGCTTGAAGCCCTCTTAGCTGTCAAGATAGCAAATTATCTGGTTTATCACCATGTTCAAATTGCTTTTGCTTAACGTTTACAGGCATTTTATTAACTTGTTTTGAAAGGATCGAATTGTTCTTTTTGAGTACAGCAATTTCAATAAGCAAATTGTAGAAGAACTTTTTAGCCTCTCTCTAGTTCTTGTGTCTGTCCTAAAACATGTGTGACTATATGAATGAATGGATGCCTGTATGTGAGAAGGAACATGTGATTGCACGCGCAGCAAACAAGTATGAATGAATGGAGGTCTATATGTAAGAGAGAACATGTGATTGCACGCGCAGCAAACAAGTATGAATGAATGGAGGCCTATATGTAAGAGAGAAGATGTGATTGCACGCGCAGCAAGAAGAACAAGCATGTATATGTAGGATGTCCTGTATAAATGATCATGGGTGTATCATTCAGGGCCCTTCTCCTGCAGGAGAAACAGCTCAGGTTACTTTAAATCTTTTTCTCAATAAAGCCTGACTTTTTTCTGAAAGCATCAGAGGCCTCTTCTCATCAATCTCTACTTCAAAAAGACCTGCACCAAGAACTCAGATCCAACAAAATCCGAATCCATGGAGTCTCTGTATGCAACTGAGAGAGACGATTATCGATTTCTGAGACGTTTCTCTCTTTGTTTTTTAAGTCTGGATTTATAAGTAATTTTGTGTCCTCTGAGGACAGATTTCAGAGTTTCCCATAATATTGAATCCGAAACCTCGCCCGTGTCATTAAATTGGAGAAATTGGAGAAATGCTCGCAGAACCCAGAGTCCATAAGCAGTGTAGGATTAAACCGCCAATTATAACTGGGCCTTATTTCTGACAAATCTAGGGAAAGTGTCACTGCTAAATGATCAGAAACAATTCTATTATGATGTTTAATTGATTTAACACATGAAATTATTGCAGAATCAATTAAAAAGAAATCTATTCTAGAGTATGATTTGTGAACCTGCGAGAAAAAAGTGCACTGCATATCTGTTGAGTATTTTAATCTCCAGATGTCAACAAGGTCAAGTGAAGCCATCAAATCATTAAGAGCAGAGGCCGAGTGAGTCAATTATATATCAGCGCATGAAGGAAATCTATCCAAAACAGGGTCTAATACTTAATTGAAATCGCCGCCTATTATCAGATGTGTGTTTATATTGGTTGGCAGAAGATTAAAAACTTTGCAAAAATGTTTTTAAGCCACCGTTTTTGGGTTTGTACACTGTTTGTTTGGGTTTTCACTTTCTGTATTTCTGGTTTATTTGAGGGACTTTTATGTTGATGCTTGGTTTAGGTCACATGGTTTGAGAGCACGTGTCTGTTAGGTCTTGTCTTGTGTATTAGTTTCATCTGCCCCTTGTTTAAGTCCCATTAGTCCCTGTACTTAAGTTGGTTTGTTTCACTCATTCTTTATCTGTGGACCGCCTCACATCACCTGTGTTTCTTGTTGCTGTGTTTAGTGTTTGGTTACTTCTGACGGCCATCGAGCCAGGTTTGTGTTCTGATTTGTTTTGAGTTTAAATAAAACCCCCAGAATGGAGCCCTGGTTGTCTCGCCCCCTCTTTAGAGGTAGTTCACGGGTGGAGGCTCAAGCTTTCACTCGTGACAGCTGCTGTCAGTGAATTTGAGGAGATATTAGCCAGTGAAGAGGGTACACAGACACAACAAACTACATAGACAATGAAAAAAAAGAGAAAGAAAACACTACCCACCCCTCCCTTATCAACAGCTTCCCCAAATGAAGCTGGAGAAAAAAACCATACGAGCATTGGAGCTGCTGGGCAGCATAAGGAGTGAAAGATAAAACTGTGTCAAGACAAACTCAACTAAAGAAACGGAGGGCTCCCTCACAGCCTCCAACCGAACAATACCAGGAAAGCAATTGAGCCTGGGTTACAAATTTAGAACTCTGTTAACAAATATAACACCAATAATGTTTATAACATTATTTAAAAAAACTAATGACATTTAGACCGATATGACGATCCCAACATTCACGTGCAACCAAGAGCATTAAGAACTACATATATAACCTAATCCAAAAACAGACCTTGAACGATCTATAAGTGTTCCCCCAGGACATTCTCATGTCTGTTAACTTCCCAACCAGCACTCGAGAAGAAGATATTTTTGGTCTTGTTGGCACATTTGACAAAACACAACCTTTCCTATAACGATTTAGTTGCATGTTGCACAGATGGAGCTGGTTCTATGATGGGAAAAATGAGGGAACATGTGAACATATATGAATGAATGGATGCCTGAATATAAGAAAAACATGTGATTGCACGTGCTAAGTTGAACAAGAATGAATGAATAGAGTCCTATATGTGAGAAAGATCATGTGAGTGCAAGCGCTGTAAGTTTGACAGTATGTATGTATGGGATGTCTTGTGAAGAAAATGTATAAATTGAGAGACAAAGAGTTGCTCGGCGCGCTTTCTGCAGAGGCAGCCCGTGCAGATGTCAATTTAATAAAAAGCTTTCAATAAAAATGCCTGTAATATTCCTGAGACCAGAGCATCTTTTCATTAATCTCTCCTTCAAAATGACCTGGACCAAGCACTCAGCACCCACATCCAAAAAATTGGAAGATTCAGCAGCTGCTGCCAAAGGGGTTTTTTCCATTTTATCCCTGCATCGCATTTGCATTTTTGTAATCCTACAGCATCAAAACATAAATGTCATTGTCTTGCTCTGTTTGTTAGCATTGTCTTATTTTGCCATAAGGTCATATTATATGCCCTTTAGTTATAACATTGGTCTCTATCTACATTTATATAAGTTACTTAAAGTCTATATTGTTAATCGCATCTAATCATTCAACAACTTTAAACACTGAATTCAGAACTCATGTATTTGAGTTGTTTTGAAGGTTGTCTTTGCTGCCTTAAACCACAAAGCTGGTGGCGATGCCATACTTGCTGAGTACAGGTCCAAAAACACTCTGACAAGTGAAACAAGGCGTGTTCTTGTCAACATACTGGTTGGATACATGGTAGAGATGCATGGGAAATCAGTTTATTTTTCCCCTGTGTAATTTGATTTCAATTTAACCTTAATATTCCGTATACTTTACATAATTATGCAGTCAGGCAGTATTTGGGATGTACCAGCTGTTGATCTTAAAAATACTGGCTAAATACAACTTTCTTTTGAAATCCATTCAGTCATTTTAAGGCGGATTCCTACACGGAACCAAAAAGAGCAGTATGCCCTTGGTATTGTGTCACTTTTTCCAGCATTGTGAGATCCATACTCAAAAAAGGGCTATGTGAGTGTACTTGTATTTGAACTCTACTGAGTATTTTGCTTTGACTGTGATCACAGTGATAAGTTAATATTTGTTTTTAATTGTGCAAGAGAACTTCAATGATGTTGACAGCGGAACTGGCTACCTTGCCTGGCAACTAATGATGTGCAGAGGAATACATCGCATCGCGCTGCTAAGGGTGATACAGCTAGCTCTGACCTGAAAGGACCTTCCTTGAAGAGATCCATGAACCCTGAAGAACACCTTGATGAAGACACAGTGAGAGAAGCCATTGCCTTGCTTCGCCATACTTCTGAAGAAGGTCAGATAGCCTTTAAGATGAAGGAAACGTTCCATTACAGACATGACCCAGATAAAACCATGGATATTCTGAAAACATTTCCCCGATTTTTAGACACCAAAGGACTGGTAGGTTTATCCAGTGATTGGCATAATGTGAAAATAATAATGTGGAACATGGAACGTAAAAGCTGTCCAACAAATGTGAACTTGGAAACAGTTTGGGCTTGAATTCAATTCAAACTCTATGCCTTGTAAGGAACACACCCTTGCTGTTTGGGGATGTTGTTCCACTTGCAAATCAAAACTGGAACTTGCTGCTTCTTTTGTTACAAATAATTAACATTATTTTTTCACTAAGCATTATTTATGGGATGACTGTACTACTTAAGCACTTAATTCATGAACACCACCAACTTTTTAAGCTATTGTACCCAGATCGAAATGTAATACCCAAACATAATTTCATGATACATTACCCATCATGCACTAGGAAAATTGGTCGTCTTTTGCTCACTTGGAGTATGAGATTTTCAAACTTTTCAAAAACGCTCTCAAAAGCTCTCACAACATCACCAAGTCTTTCGCCCCAAAAAACACCAGATGGCTATTGGGTATCATTGGGAGACATTGACATTCCAACATGAAGAATATGCTCCGATGTCTTTGTAATGTTTTGAGGAGTCTGGTGTTGTTGATGAATTGGTTATGTCTCTTTTAATTCCACAGAATGAAAATGTCTGTTGCACTAATTGGGTTAAAATTGATGGTGCAGAATATCAAATCGGTCTTATTGTTTGTAATGAGATACAGCACGAGCTTCCAGTCTTTTCCAGAATAACAAATTCTGTTGATACGTGATAGTATCTATTTTCTGATGAATTCTCTGGTAACACTTTCTTTCAATGAGCATTACCATGCCTTTACTTTATGTGATGGAGAAGAAAAAGAAGCTGTCATTGTGTTGCAGAGTTTGCCTTAGTATAGACCATTTGATCTTCAGTGTTCTTGTGGACCAGATGACAGCATGTATGTGGTGCTTCTCCATTGTTTCCACTTTTATACTGGATTTATGTCTGAGTGTAATTACAGACAGTAAGTTATTTAAGTTGTATTTAGTCAAATACAAAATGTTTGTATTGTTGACATTCTGAGGACAGTTTCATAAGGATTCAGAGAGGTGAGGCTTGTTTAAAAAGCCCAGATTTTTTTTGTTGCTCAATAAAAAAAGGAAAATATGTTTAGATTTGATTTATTAACGTTTATAAACCCTTAAGACAAGACAATTTTAATTTAAATTCTTTTGTCCAGAAATGTTACTAAAATGTCAACTTATTAGACTTTTAAAATTTTAATTCCAATGGATGCAGGCCTAATGTTAACACTGTTCAGCGTTTGATGAACCCATAATCAGTGTTAAATCTGCACCAGTTAGGGTTTTTTATTCACTCTTTGTAGATACGAATCACACTTTTATGGTGTTAAAACAACACTAATTAGAGTTACTTATTTACTCTCGTAACTAAACATTTCACCTTTTGTAAGAGTTAAACAAACACTATTGAGAGTTTTTTTATTTAACACTAACAGAGTAGATTGAACAACACTGAGATGGAGTTAAATTCCTTACACAGGAATGAGAGTTAAATTAACACTGTGAATTATATAAACACTGCAAAAGTGTTCATTTTAACACTTACAGTTGATTTAACACTGGTGATATTACTGCGTGTGCAGCACTGCATTGGCCCACTTTTCAGCTTGCCCTTGCAAACAAATCCACGTTCAATGAACTTCGACCCCTTATAGGCTACTTGCTCAACCGAGTTGAACAGATGAGACAAACCTCTTAAACGTGCTATAGCCTACTTCAGTGCATTATCGTTAGCCAATAATAATGATGGTGATTATGATGTTATTATTATTAATATTAATAATGATAAACATCATCATAATAATTACAGTCAATAAGTGGAATTAAGGGAAACACATTCATATTTCTAGATTAAGTTAATGTTTAGGTTATGTTTTCAGTGGCGTTTTCAGAATGAAGAATATGAATCAGAAAGGATTCATGATTTGCTATGTTTACCTTAAAGTGGACTAGAATGCATTGCATCTAAGAAATCCAACATTTTCTGGGGAAGGACCCTCAGACCCTCCTGTGGGCTAAGCCCCAGATGCTCACTATGTCTGGTTCCGCCTCTGCTCCACACCCCTGTCAGTTGATGGCGGTAATGCACCGACTTGGATGCCAGGCGCCAATAAAAACTGTAGAAGAAGAGGAGTCAGTTTAGAAGCAGCAGCGGTTCGGAGCTGAAGGTAATGGTTGTTTAATAACTACACTGTTTACACCGTGTTTAAATCTCTTTTACCGTACTGGGCGGAGACTGCTCACCTGGTGTGCGTGTGTGTTGGTGTTTTTAAGGCCTTGAAAACTATTGTCAACGCTGTAATTTTAAAAGGCGTTTGCTGCGTCCGAAATCGTGTGGAGGTACTACGTTTGAATTTGTACGTACTGCTCTACCGTTAAATCAGTACTTTCAGTATAGTATTGTACCGTTTTCCGCTAGTGAAGAATGGAGGCAACATTAGGAATTCTGTTTTCGCTCTTGAACCTGAGAAATGTCTCCCGAGCTTGTTTATTATTGCCATAGTACACACATTCTCCCCAAACACATTAAAACACTCCCCATACACATTAAAACAATCCCCAACAAGTACTAACTTCCCTCCCCACAATCAATAACAACACAATAACAGGAACAAATAACATGAACAACAACAACTCCCTTTCTGAGAAGGGAGCAAGGCATTATGGGAGCAACGGCCCCCTACAGTCCATCTCCGCTACAGTATGAATGAGGGCAATATAAATGGAATTCGGATGTACGGCATCCGCACTGCTGGTGATACCACATGTCATGTTTCGTCACAAAAGCGATTTTAAATGTAAAGGCATAATTTTTTACCTTTACAGAGCGCATTTTCTCACAAGTGCATTTCATCCACCAGGAACGTTTTTCTTATGGTACATACACTTGAAAATACGACTGCGTTTTAGTGCCACCTTAAAAAAAAACAAAATTACGAGATGAAACTCGTAATATTTCGAGAATAAAGTCGAAAGCTTACGAGAATAAAGTCGAAAGTTCATGAGAATAAACTCATACGAGATTCAAATCGTATATTTTGATGACTAAAGTCAAAATCATGAAAATAAAGTCGTATTTTTACGTGAATGTTTACATTAAGTTCTGTACAATCACGTCATCTGCGCTGCAGTGTTATTTTACTAATGATAAGTCAGTGCTGATGGGCCAAAAGACAAAGAATATCCTTGTTGCTAAATCCTAACCTAAAATAGGACTGAACCAGATCCTCTACATCCATTTTATTTTCATAATATTTCGACTTTGTTCTGGTAACATTTCGACTTTCAAAATATTACGAGTTTAAACTCTTATTCTTAGTTTTTTTTAAGTGGCTCTAAAACGCCGTCGTTTGAAAAGAATCGCTTCTCCGTTTCCCGCCATTTTTTTAATATGACGCCGCCTCTCTCGCTGCATTATCGGCTAATGTAGCGTTCATCGGATGCCTACTACAGAATTTGGCCCGAAGCAGTAGGTCATTCGGGTACTTCTCGTCTGCTGTAAATGACACATGTAATTTCAAAGCTGCTGGTGTGTAAAAATAGTTAGCTGTTATGTCTAGTTATAAACGCTGTAGGAGCATTAAATAGTTGATAAATAAACGTTATCAGGCTATTTGCGTTAGCATTAAGCTAACGATTAACTAAGCAAATATCAATTTTTTAATTGCAATCCACCATTCAAATTAATATAGGTTATATTTTTTGTAACAAAAACTCTAAATATAAAATTACATTAAAACTTGCCTGCTTGAATTCTTTCATTGAATCTGGATGATGGTCTTTGAGGTGTTTTTATATGGTTCTTCCCTTGCCATAAAACTTTGACACTGCTTACATATGGGATACTGGTGATCAGTGATGTGTCCCTCGTCATTGGCTGCAAAAACAAAATACTTTCACATGTGGCTCTTTCCTCCCTTTTACTTTATAACTAGCGGGTTGACCGGATGCTCAGAACCACCGGTACTTCAGAAAACCTGGTACCGTAACATTTAATTTTTTTTTTACTGACTTTGACAACACTAATCTGGGCCGAGGAGACTTCTTTTTCTTTCCCTTTTCTCTCTCTCTGTTGGTTCCTTCCCTTTCCTCTGTCTTCACTTGTATCTCTTTCTTTCTCTATTTTCTCTACCCCTGCCTGAACTGGCTTAATTATAAAAAAATGTTAAAAAGTACACAGGATTAATATAAATGTTTACATTTTTCAAACATTTTTTTCCAAGATGTCTGAAAACATGTTTTCACACTGGAAATATGGATTATTTTGTAAAAATAAAACTACAATCAAATCTTTTTGTGAAGGGGTGTGAATACTTTCTGGTGGTATACCTTTGGGTACCTTGCACTGAAACGTTTTTTTTGCATTACATGATTTTAATTACTTTCCATATGTTCACGGTTACTGATCTTCCTGTACCACTTTGTATGATTAACACTGAGTGACTTCATTTTATACAATATGTTCTCGTTCTCTCCTAAATCTATACTGTGTGACAATATGTTGTTTCTGTAACCATATGGCGTGATTTTGTCTCTGTACAAAGAGTTCATTCTATTCCCTGCCACTGCAGAATTAACGACTCAAGGTCAGGTAACTGTTCACCTCCCCTCCTGCATTCCTGCTCTGTATTCTCCATTATTCTATGTTATCTTTAAACGACACCCCCTTTGTTTTTCTCACGTAGCCCCATGGTATAAGACAGAGAGGGCAGGGATCTTGCACTAGAACTTCATTCCAGAGATTAAACCCTCTGAATGAATTCTCTGGGTCGAAATGCTGTTTTTCAATAAATATTATTCTCTGAGCAATCCAGTTTGCTGTGATAATTTGTCATTAGGTTTGAAAAAAACATAACATTTTTCAATTTTTATGTTTATCTTGCAGAAAGAAATTACTACCAAATCTTCTTGTCCTGCAGCCGACAGTCAAAATTGACTTCCACCGCTACATCAGCTGATGCCACAGTGAAGGATTTCTGTGAGCCCAGAGAGGAATATGTGACAATGCTGATCTCCGGAACAGTTTAATAATTCAGAAGCCCCAGAATTCAGAAAACCATCCTTTGCTAAATTTCTCTTCAAAAAAAAAATCTCGCAGATAAACACAAAAGAGGATGCAATACCAGTGCTCAGATTGAAGGAGGTAAAGAGAATCTGTATCAACGGCTTACTATGTGGGAAGTGTTTTAACCAACTAATTAATCTGCAAACACCCTGGAGAGAAACTGTATTACTGCTCAGTGTGTGAATTTATATAGAGATGGATACCCTCAAACAACACCAGCTCATTTACACTGGAGAGAAACCCCATCAGTGCTCAGAGTGTGGACATTGTTTTAGAACTAAGGGTCAGCTCAATAGACACCAGCTCATTCACACTGGAGAGAAACCCTATCAGTGCACAGAGTGTGGATATTGTTTTACAACTAAGAGTAATCTCAATAGACACCAGCTCATTCACACCGAGAAACCGTATCGGTGCTCAATGTGTGGACAGAATTTTAGACTGAAGAATGCTCTCGAAGTACACCAGCGCATTCACGCTGGAAAGAAACCTTATCAGTGCAGAGATTGTGGACATTGGTTTAGAACTAAGGGTCTTCTCAATAGACACCAGCTCATTCACACTGGAGAGAAACCGTATCAGTGCTCAGAGTGTGGACATTGTTTTAGAACTAAGGGTCATCTCAGTAGACACCAGCATCTTCACACTGGAGAGAAACCGTATCAGTGCTCAGAGTGTGGAGAGAGTTTTAAAGAAATGCGTGGTCTCACATCACACCAGGTCATTCATGCTGGAGAGAAACCATATCAGTGCACAGAGTGTGGACAGAGTTTTACCATGAAGAACAGTCTCAGAAAACACCAGGTCATTCACACTGGAGAGAAACCGTATCAGTGCACAGAGTGCGGACACAGTTTTAGACTGATGGATTCTCTCAAATGTCACCAGCGCATTCACACTGGAGAGAAACCATATAAGTGCTCAGATTGTGGACACTGTTTTAAATATAAGCGTGGTCTCCGAACACACCAGCACATTCACACTGGGGTGAATCCGTATCAGTGCTCAGAGTGTGGAAAGGGT
>JBBKCR010173938.1:0-15030 GCA_037577295.1 Ladigesia roloffi | reverse complement strand
TGCATTTTGGACTAACTGAAGCTTGTTTATTGAGGATGCAGGACAACCACCTAGTAATGCATTACAATAATCCAGTCCAGAGGTTATGAATGCGTGAACTATCTTTTCTGCATCAGATACGGATAAGATGCTCCTAAGCTGGGCAATATTTCTAAGAGGGACAAAGGATGTTTTTATGATATTGGTAATATGATTTTCAAAGGACAAGTTACTACCTAATATTACACCAAGGTCTTTCACTGTCGAGCTGGTAGTAACAGTACATCCTTCTAAGCACAGACTGAATCGTGAAAACTGTTGTGTACTGTTTTTTGGGCCAATAAGTCATATCTCTGTCTTATCTGTATTTAATAAAAGGAAGTTTATTGTCATCCAATCTTTAATATCCTGGACACACACAGTTAGTCTAGACAATTTAGGTAATTCATCTGGATTAGTTGAAATATATAATTGAGTATCATCAGCATAACAATGGAAACTAATTCCATGTATTCTAATGATGTTACCCACAGGGGGCATGTATATTGAGAACAGCAGAGGTCCCAAAACTAACCCCTTTGGGACCCATTATTTCACTGGCATTACACCAGACGGATCTCCATTTAAATCTACAAAATAATATTGATCAGACAGGTATGATCTAAAATATTTAATTGCCTGTCCCTGAATACCTATGTGATTTTGTAAGCAATCTACGAGAATATTATGATCTATACTGTCGAATGCAGCTATAAGATCAAGTAAGACTTGTATTGACATGTAGCCTTGGTCCGAGGCTAGAAACTAGTGCAGTTTCTGTACTATGACGGGGCCTGAAACCGGACTGTAAATCTTCAAGGATGTTGTTTTCCTGCAAGAATGTGCATATTTGAGTTGACACTATCTTTTCTAAAATTTTTTATAAAAACAGAAGGTTTGAAATCGGTCTGAAATTTTCATTTGGGTCTAAGTTAGATTTTTTGAGAAGAGGCTTAATAGCTGCCAACTTGTAAGGTTTAGGGACATGACCTAGATATAATGAGGAATTTAAAATGAGGGTACTCTCTTAGAAGGTACTCTCCTACTGTATGCATCACTTCTTTTAAGAATCTGGTTGCAATTTTATCCAACGAACACATTGTAGATTTAGTGGAGGTGATAAGTTTGTAAAACTCTGCCTGTCCTATACCTGTAAAGCACTGAAATTCTAAATGTGTAGCTTTAGACTGAACTGGGTCCTGGGATGCTATTTGAGGTTGAACCTCCATTATTTTCTTCCTGATACAATCGATTTTTTTATTGAAGAAATCCATAAAGTCTTTACATCTAAGGTGTGTTGGGATACTCTCTGCAGGCATCATAGGTTTTGTTAGGCAGGCCACTGTACTAAATAAGTACCTGGGCTTGTTAGGGTTTTTTGCTATCTGTTGGCTCATGTGCTCTGTTTTTGCAAATTCTAGAAAGTTCTAATTTAGTTTCGCTCAAGGTTGCGGATTGCTCTCTTTAGGGCGTGAGTATGGCTGTTGTACCATGGTGCAAGAGTTTTATTTCTGACTTTTTTTAATCTGATGGTAGCAACAGTGTCTAATGTATTGGTAAAAATGGTGCCCACGTTGCAAATCAGCCGAATTTAGGGGTCTAATAAGAAATTGTGACAGATCCAGCAGATTACTAGTGGATCGGATTCATATTTCTAGCAGGTCGATAATGTGGCTCACAGCTATTGACATTCACTTCGTCCAGCAAAATTTCAAGTTCTTCAGATGAGAAGCTTGGTGCTCTTTTTTTACGTGGCTTCTTCTCTGCCATCTTCTCTATCTTTTTTCTCTTTCTGTCCATTTATATTTTGCTTAACCTCAAAGGAAATGAGTAAATCCATAAATGTAAGTGCTAAAGCATCATTAGAATCGTCTACATGAATGTTGAAATCTCCAGCTATATATACTTTGTCTGAGTAAACCAATTGGTCTAATAGTAGAAGTCCAAACTCTCTAAGAAAATCAGCAAATGTTCCTCAGAGTCTGTACATTTAGCAATGGTTTAAGTATCTCTGAGTGCAACATTAATGATAAGCACTTCAAAAAACCTGGGCCTTGTTTTCTGGGTAACAGTGAGAGCATCTTTGCAGATCAGTGCAATGTTTCAGGTGCTTTTAAAAATATTGCATTTTCCATTAGCTCATAAAACATGTATTGTATCCCATTGTTGAACTTAACCTTCTAATGCACTCATTTTGATTTTAAGAGGAAAAAATAATATAATAACATACAATAAATACATTGGAATTTTTATTGCAACAACAACAATTTCAACAAGTGTTATTTCAATAAACATAAGGTAAATTGTTTTATCAATGCGTAGGGTAGAGATGTCTATGGAGCACCGTGAGCTGAATCAGCTGCAGCTCAACATTGACGACACTAAAGAACTGATGGTGGAACTGAGAAGATCATGGTGTCGTGTTACTCCCCTGTCCATTAGGAGGGTGGATGTGAAGATTGTTCAGGACCGCAAATGCCTTGCTGTACAAATGGACAATGTAATGGACATTGTTTAAAAACGGAAAATGCTGTTTTCAAGAAAGACTGTGAAAATTTGATCCTAAGAATATAGAGTTCTTTCCAAAATTGCAAAGAGACACTGCAGAATAAGCCTGAACACTTTGGGCAAAATATATAATAGTGAGTCATTGAATTTAGGTCTGGACCTGTACACGTGTCATTGGACCATAAGATGTGGCAACAAAGTTGTTCCCAAGAAAATGAAACATAAAGGATCTTGATAATAAAGAGCTGTTTCCAAAATTACAACAAGAGAATCAGGGGTAGGATTTAACACTTCAGGCGAAATAGAGAATTGTGGCTATGACTGAAAATGCTGCTATTATGGTCCAGACTTGTACACAATTATAATCATATACAGCATCACTTTTACATGATATCCATATTTTTTTCTTCTGGGATTAGACCTGATTACTGAACATAGTCTGCCAGATGCCAGGATGTTTGTTTATTAGTAATTGGTCCAGCTCAGTAGTTGCAGCAGCAGGTGGCTTAGGTGTTAGAGAGTTGCCCTTATGATCAGAAGTTCATGGGGTTTGAATCACAGGATTGCTAATGTAATTACTGAGGTACCGTTGAGCAATGTAAAGTCCCCTGATCACGAGGTGCCCCCCATTGGTAGCAGCCACTTGGTGGGTGAATTAGATGCAGAAAGAGAAGGTCAAGCGTGACCATAAGCGGTAACTTTAATTCACCAACCCCTATTATGGGGACACACTTCCCTGCACAGTATCAGGTTTTCTTTACCAACACACCTGTTCTTGCTCATGAAGAGCTTGAAGATAATCGGATAAGCAGGACTGGGTTTAAAAACCACTGGTCTAACTCCTCCACTGGCAGTGCATGTGCTTTGTGAGTAGTTTAAACTAGTTTAAGTTTAAATGTCCCTACATTTGTGACTAGTTTAAGTTTAAATGCCCCTACATGGTTGATAACAGGCCATAGAATCTGCAGTTCTTGTGATTAAAAATTACACTCAAAGTGTTATTTTGATTAAAACAAAATAGTTTAATTCTTTCATCCCTAACAAAAAGCCTAGGAAGTGTAAGTCCCTGTAAATATAGAGCTGCTTCTTGAATTATTTCTATGAGCAAGTAAAAGGAAGACCCTACCTACTAGCATACTGATAACTAGACCCTACTGAACAGCACTGGTGAGGTCTTTCTGAGATCTGTGATTGGAATTCATGCCGAAAGTTAAAGTCTGGTCAAAACAATCAAAGAAGTAAACGCTATCAGATGGTAGTGTGGGTAATGGAAAAAGAACTCATACAGTTACTAGTCTATTGAACAGGCTGGAAACCTGTATGTCCCTAAAACGTTCTAAATGAAATTACATTTGAACTGCAGTGTACAGCCCATGGAAATGGCACAATGAAACCCAGCCCATTCTGAGGCCCAGCCTGAGGCGAAAGGGATAATGAATTTTCATTGTTTAGTGCAGACAATCAGCACCAAATCTATAAGAAGCTGGAAGCCATTTACACAGCAGGCTAATGGGTATTTTCCCACTGCGGGTGCTGATACCCAGGATAAGAAAGAAATCTCTTTTCCTCTCTGCTGCTACAGTGTGGTGTCGAGTAACACATTACATCAAAGCCATGCAGAGTCCAGTGTTATTTAAGAATCGCCTTCTTGCAAATGTGCAAATCATAATGACCACGTTGTTTGTGCTCAAGCAGTGTAGTACAGTAAAAAGTATCATACAGTATAACTGTGTCCGCTTAATCTCTCCATTACGTATAAAAAAAAACGATTTCACTCTTAAGCATGCCTCACTGCAAAGGGCTCATTTCAGCACTCGAAGCTAAATAAAGCATTCTACCCACCATTCAGCTAGCACATATTAAATCTGCACAGGCTACAGAGATCCTATAACTCATTTAGGAAGAGTGCAGAGCAGAGCATCAGCTTTCCAAGCCTGGAGATGTCTTCTGGGCCATAATCAGGTAAGAGGAAGAAAATTCTCTATGATAGCAACGGCTCACAGCCTCTGATTCTCTTTAACACCTTTTGCTGCTCTGGAGCTTCCACTGCTGCCACTATCGTTTGATCTCCTAAGCAATAGGCAATCTGAAATGTAGATTTCCCCAGTGTTTGATCTGAAGCTCTGCTTAACGTAATGCAGACTGACACTCCGATCAACCCAATCTCTCTGGAACATGGATGTAGTCTGATGAGGGAAAGGATATGGCAGTTTTCCTCCAGAGTTTGCAAGAGGCTCAGATACTACGCTTGCACAGGATCAATGTATATGTCTGGTGCTCTCCAAAGTGCGATTAAGTACATACAGTATACTAAGAGCTGGAATCACGTCTCAATTTGATGCTCATCCTTGAATTTAATAAGAAAAATAAGTACCATTTTTTCAGGTCCTGATTTGGCAGCACAGCAGATGGAAAAGAAACCTTTCAGCAGCATAAAATGGGAAGCATTTATTTCTACAGTTGAAAAGAGGCCAAGGTTTTATCTGTCGCTTCAACTAATTTTAAGAACTTTAATAGGACTTTTTAGACATTTTTATGCCTGAAGTGGTATTCGGACAGGATTCGTTTTATTCGAAGTGATTAAATACCACCATATCTTCCAGATATAGCAGTCTTTCCTAGGTTTGGAGGCACTGGAGGAAGCATTTACTTGCTTTTCACCTTGTTTACAACATAAGCTGATATTAAAAGGTCAATCACAGGCCACTTACGCTCAGTTTCCTTCCGTCCCACTTCTCAGTGTAGTTTCAGACTTTATACAACAAAGTATTGTGCTCATGGGTGCATGATGGCAAACAAGAACTGCACATCAGTGCTTTCTTTACAGCCTCTGGTGCACTCCAGCCAGGTTTTAGCACATAGAGTATCCTGTTGAATAGGCATTTTTACGGCTATTACTAATGTAGCGAACCCTAGCTCCTCCACTTAAATACCCCTGGAGATTATGATTATGTAGGAATGTTACAGGCCAGAATGCGGTCACCACATCAGCTATATATGCTCTTATTAAAAAGCTTTGTCATAGTCCATATTCTTATACAAAGATAAGATACAACTGCTCTGCATGTACTCAATGGAACTGATGAAGATGGGGGGTGTGCTGCATAATAATAAAAAGCAAAGGAGAATTCACAGGGAAACAGTGCAACCAGGTGGCAGAAAGCGATCCTTGTTCAAAGAATGCACAGTGTGCTAGCAACTAAGTTCTGTGCTCCCTTTTTATTTTGGCAGATTGAAGTCATTTATATTAATTGCCAACCAAATGGAACTGAAAATATGAGAAATTTACATAATTTCCCTAAATATTTTGTGCCAATTCACCCTTAAAAAGCCAGCATTCAGCCTCTCACAGGGTCATTTCACTGACTTCCACCACTGTCATATACCTCCAGATGGGAGATTTTGCATTTGTAGTCATTTGTAGTCCTTCACCTATATAAATCACAAATATCAGAGCAAATTCAGGTGCTCCCATGTCTCTCAAGACCTCTGCATGATAGCTTCGCTGGCAGTAAACCTGACTTGAAATTAAAGACCTATATTTTAAACGATAAATGTGACAGTGTGAGCCATTACAGCCATTAGGTTAATGAACTCAGAGTATTGTCCCCCGGATGAATAGGACAGCCCAGTCCGTCCCCAGTCATGAAAAGTTCGGCTGCTTTCAGTGTGTGTGGGTAGATGGGATTTTAATTGAAGCGTAATAAAAGTAGGAAAGGGGTGTTTAATGTGAATTGGTATTGCAATTCTCATTCACCCTCCAAGTGCTTGTGTCAGCTAAAAAGCTTGTGAAAGAGCGAGGAACAAGGCAGATGAGTGAAGGGTTGGCTTCTGGGTTTAATGGCAATGTGAAATGTTCTATCCTTTTCTCTTCTTTTCAGCATTACAGCGAAAAAGCAACAAACATGCAATAAAAGTGGAATAGTTTGTCTTCGCCTAATAGGGATCAGCAAGAGCACTAGACAATGTTTGGTCTGATGTAATGGAAAGACAATGCAATCTTGAGCGGCAAGAGGTGCTCGTCTGCTGCGACGTAATTTTCTCCAGGCCCCATGGATGAGATGGCTGTGTTTACCCGCACTGCAGTCAACAGACTGCTGCTGGGTGTCTCTTATGAGAAGTGAGACACATGCTCTAGTGATCTGTCAGTCATGCTGTGTGGAAGGAAAATCTCGCTCGCAGCCATGTCACAAACAGAACCCACTGAGAAACACTAAATAAAAAGATATTCTAATGATTTTGTAGGGAAAAGGTTGTGTCCTAAAGCAAGGTTAATTAGATTTAAATGGGTCAGAACACTGAAACAGCTAGCTGCTCTTTCTGTGTCTGGGCCAACACAGCTCTGTAGTAAATCTGTAGTAAGCATCATGCAATTGCCAACGAGTTGAGCCATGAATGGCAGGCAGCTCATGAAATATGAATGGCACAACTTTGTACACGCATGTCATACACGTTAAATGTTTTGATGGTCTACACCACAGTCCCAATAAAACAGATATTCATTTCATACTCCACTAGTTTCCCTTTAATTCAGATACAATGCTTTAAATCTACTGTAGAGATCTTCTTTATACCAGTTGTCTTTAAATACACCTCCATGTTCCTTCATTTTTTGAACAGCAATATTAAAACAAATGTCCTTATGGGTCCTACATTAGGCACAATGGTCTACATTGTTGGAGTTCATCTCAGGAAACTAACACCTTTTATTCTGACTGTGCTGACCCCTTCATCCCTCAGGCAGGATTGTCTCTCACACAACAAGTACGTAATGGACTTAGGAACTCAGAACAACTTTAAGTCTAAGGATTGCCTGGTCTTATCCATGGCGGTCTTATGTCAGCCCATACAGTCAGACAGTGGCTCGAGCCAATTCATCCAATAGCTTCACACCAAATAAATGGTGATAACAGATCAGGGAGATTTGAGTGCATCAGGCATGTGATCCAGTGCCTCTCTTGGATGTTCTGGCAGACTTTCTACCTTAATGCCTCTGCAGTACTAAAACGGCTGTATTTCCAAAGCTGTATTTCCAAAGTGATTCATGCTCTTACATTTAGGCACATTCATTTGCTCTTATTTTACACCTATTTTTATTTTCTTTATCTCTGATCCAATTATTGTTTTTAATTCCAGGACATCTTTATCAGCATCTGCTATGAACAATTTAGCAAACACTAGGAAAATAAGAAATGCTACTATGTAATATGGGCATGGCTGAAAGCTCCAACTGCAGTGGAATATTAATGAAGAGAACCTTCTACACACCAGGTCCTGAGCAAAAACCATGTTGTTATGGTTATTAAAAAATCCAGTTATTATCTTTTATATCAACTCTTGTATATTGCAGGGTATTCCTTTTGGGAACGGGAGACTATATGTTTGTACAGACATTACATGATGAAGCATGTTATGTAGCATATGTAGTTCTCCCAAAATGGATTAAATGAACAGAGCATCAGCCAGACACATTGAACATTTTTACAGCTTTTATATATTTCATTATTAATTGCAGATAATGCACAGAAACATTGCTTCTGGTGTGTCAGCATTGGGACAGTTCAGCCAGTAGTAGTTTTGACAGTTCCTATCAACTGCAGCTCACTATGTATATAAAAAGCAAGATATAATCTTAGGGCAGATTAGTTTATTTTTCATGGACTTTCGTACCTTTTGTACATCAGTGAAAACTTGGCTGGTATGTGGATGGTATTTAAATACTAAAATCAAAAGGGGATGAGAAGGTGTCTAGGTAAGACTGATTGCAGTCTTCTGGTTTTAAGGAATGGCATCCCCTTTACATAGTACATACTGTGACAATTTTTTCAAGCATCCTGATGTAAAACACTTCCCTTATCATCCGATCTTAATTGGAACCAATTGTAGTGCATTACATCAGTCCAGAAGATAGTAGTATAGTAGAAGACTTTATACTCAAAGGAGAATGATTCCATGGGACAGAAACCTGCAGGCACAGACACCGCCTCAGGCTCCACCAACCTGAGACCAGCTTCATTTCCTCTCTTCTGTCTCAAGAATGCAGATAGAAATCCCACAGAAACTACCTTGCAACCAGATAACTGGTCCCAGAGGAGCGCTCAAAGCACAGGAGCGTCGACTTTACCCCCTTAGTTTTCTCCACTTTCTTTCTCTTCATCAAAAAAACAGCGCCCCCTCCCCACCATACCCCCACAAACCCCCCCACCCCACCCCAGGCAGAGAGAGCTGCCAGGGTCTCTGCTTAGTCAGTGAGAGTTGGCAGGTAAGCCGAGATAAGATTGATATTCTGAACTCCACCTTCTCCATGATCTAACAGCCCGGCGCTGGCAGAGATGGATTTCCTTAGGTAATTGTTATAGGCTTTTTTTCTTGCTCCATGCACCAAACTTGATCACTGGAGAGAATATAATTGAAATCCATCTAGACAGCGTTCTGGTACGAGCCATGGTCTTCTGGTCTTCTTACTGACAGAGATTCGATGTGCAGGGTTACGATTCAAACCCTGGGTGTAGCAGCCTACAAATAGCTATAGAAAGTGTTGCAGTGGTATTCATCAGAACGCTTTGACAGTTGCCTGTGATAGGAAGATGGATGACTGCACTTTTAACATTTAAGAGGAGGTGATGTTCCTTGGCTGACTAGGCCACCCTTTGTTAAAGAAGGGCAGAGATGGAAATGTCACCAAGGAAGGCAGTTAGGCAGGAAAAAAACAGCAGTGAAATAATACCTACACCGATCTGCAGATACCAGGAAAGCAGAAAAGAAGGACTTGTCTACGAAGGTCGCACTTTGCATCAAAATGATAAAACTAACAAAACTATTACATGAACTACCAGTCGATTTGGAATTTACTGCACCATCATATCTCATATCTCTAAGAATTCAGAAGTGAGGTATGAAGTTCCAATTACATTAAATCAGCTCTGTAATTCAGGGCAGTTATCAGAATCAGAAAACATTATTGATTCCAGAGGATATCGCTTATGATAGACTTCACAGACACACAAAGAGAAGAATAATATAAATATAAAATGTACTGAGTATATTTAAAATATGTTTTAAAAGACTCTGCTCTAAATACACTATACTATATATACAAAAATATGTGGTCAATAAGAAAGGTGGATATAAATACTGATATAAGTACTATGGATAAATGAATCAAATGTACTTGTACAATATATGTATATGAATGCTAAATGAATGGGGAAATATATATTATGCTCTCCACCACACCGACAGAGGCCCTGGTCTGTTTTCCATCTTCCACACACATTAAATTCTACAAATGTCCTAATTAACAAGATCCTTCTTAGGTGATAAGACATTGTTATAACAAGGAAAGCACTACAAACTTCAGTAGTGGTACTTAAGTATCAGGGAGACGGCATCAAAGCATTTCCATGCACTGGCACATATAATACTTCTTCCTTATTCTTCTTTTATTCTAATTCTTTCTTACCCTTCATTTGTTCAGTGCAGTACACACTGTGTAACATCCATAAATAAGTTTGCATTTGTTAATTAACTGTGAAGAAAGGATCTTCTTGTGGTGGACTGAAAAAAACATTACTGATTAGATGTATAAGAAATCCAGAGGAAATTAAAAAGCTCAACCCCATCTGAAAAACATTCTGCCGAACAACTGAGCAAACTGTTTATGCATAATAATCAAACATAAGTCTGAGCCTTCCAGAGTTATTGGCTCCTTTGGCAAAAATGGGAGGAGAGCTATGAAAGTGACTGTGTTGTTTATCAGCTTGATTTCACCCAGAAAATGAGAAAAGGATGAAAAGAAGTTCTATTAGATTATCTAATACTTCAAAACAAAATCTAGTTGATGTGTATTCCCATTCATTTTTACATACACCAGCACATAGTTATTCTTTTACACTGCTGAAATGAGAATGATCCCCACCCCAAATACATTCTGGCTAATGGTGGTTTTATGTTTGGGGTATGAAATACCTTGTGGCCATTAGAGGGTAACCCGCATCATAAATCTGGAAAAATATCTGTCGGCAGATCTGAACTGACACATCTTGCTTGAATAGTCCCTTTTTACAAATGCATATTGGCCAACACACGCTGCAATAACAAATAATAAAAGCTAATGTGATAAGTGTTTTTGATAAAATGGTCAAAGAATGCTAGTAGAAGGCAGGTGTAGCTATTGAACTAAAGTATTGTGAAGTCTGGCCATTACACTAACAAAGATTTTAACATCACTGCATTCAAATATATAGACCTTAATATGGAGTTGGGCCCTCTTTGCAGCTTTAATAGCTTCCACTCGTCTTGGAAGTTTTTCCAAAAATGTTGCAGTGTTTCCGTGGGAATTTGTGCCCATTAGTTTTGTAGAACCTTTATAAGGCACTGATGTTGGATGGGAAGCTCAATTCCAGTTCATCCCATGTTGGATGGGGTCGAGGTCAGGGCTCTGTGCGGGCCAGTCAAGTTCCTCCACACTGAACCCATCCAGCCATGTCTTTAAGTACCTTGCTTTGAGCACTGGGGCACAACCATGCTGGAATAGAAAAGGACCTTCTCCCAACTATATTCACCAAGTTGGAAGCATAGCGTTGTCCAGAATATCTTGGTATACTTGCCTTTATACACCTGTGGCAATGGGTATGATTGAAACAAATTTACTTAATAATTAAGAGGTGTGTCCCAGTATTTTTGTCCATATGGGCTATATTTGTATACATACATGCATATAAACAAGCAAGAACCCTACTTTATGGCAATGTGAGGAGATCCAATGCCTCCAAACAGAGCAGACACAAACAGAGGGGGAGGCACTGTGGAAAGGACCATGATAAGGCATCATCGGCTATTCAGCACAGCGCTTATAGAACATCCACAAATCAATAGCAAAGGCTCCAAGCTTCTTGGCTGGGGACCAGGCTGGTGCTGGCTGTGTGGGCCAGTCTTCCTCAAATTCCCTACCTTCTCTTTTGTTTCA
This sequence comes from Ladigesia roloffi, assembly GCA_037577295.1. Taxonomy (NCBI): domain Eukaryota; kingdom Metazoa; phylum Chordata; class Actinopteri; order Characiformes; family Alestidae; genus Ladigesia; species Ladigesia roloffi. Next base: position 3,536 of record JBBKCR010173938.1, on the reverse strand, counting down.
CCACAACACAGCCACACTCTGTTAAACACTGCTGCTATATAATCAGGCATAAAATGTAGCTACAATTAAACATGACAGTCATTTGTTCAGGAGTTTTTTTACTCATCTATAATTTATGTTGCTTCTATTTATATGTGTAAATCTTTAATTATAAAACCATAACAGTTATTTAATTTGTGATTTAGAATCCACACCCCTGCATAAATTATTCAGCTGCATGTATATTTAATCAATTATTTTATATAGTTCACACTATCCCCTGAACCTAATATCCCCCTCATTAGATCTGTGCAACTCTACTAAACCTCTAGATTCAGGGTTCTAGCTAATAAACTACATAAACAATGACTGGAAAATTGTGTATGCTTTCTTTTTCTACTCCTTCAAACCCAGTGTGGGAAGTGAATATAGAATGCTCACAGTCATTTGCTGCTCACATGTCATTGCAAATCCTGTCTGGCACACACAGATAATGTGTGCGTATGGTGATAAACAAAAGGATTCTACATTAAACAGTGTGTAATGTAGACAGCTGGCTCATGTTTAGGATTAAGTTATGTAATAAGGCTTGACTTTGTATTGTTATTTTTTTCAATAGGCATTGTTGAACCCCTGAAGAACAATGCAGGATTAATGTTAACAGTTTGGTTAAAACAGACATTTTAACAGACATGGTTGGATGGGTTTGGTGTGGAACAACTTCAACCTCATCCAACACCTTTGACATTAACTGGAAAGGAAATTGTGAGCCAGACCTCTCCTATCCAACATCAGTGTCTGATTTGACACCTTTTCTACAGATTTAATTGGCACAAATTCCCAGAAACACAACAAAATCTTATGAAATGCTTTCCAAAAAGAGTGGAAGCTTTTACAGCTGCAAAAGGGAGACCAACTCAACATTAAAGTCTATGTATTTGGATGCAATGCCATGAAAGTACTTGTTGGTGTTATAGTCAGGCGTCTCAATACTTTTCTCCATATAGTGTAATGAGTTAATTCATATCTGAGATGTAATGCAGAGCAAGCAGAAAATTCATCATAATCTTCCAGTAAAGACAAGTATAGAAATCCCAGGGGCAAAAATCTATAAAAAAAAAAAAGACAAAATTGTGTTTGAATACGTCCCAGGAAAGCTCAGATTATTATTGAAAATTCCACATGCAAAAACTGATCTTTCTCTCCCACGAAATGTTTGGAGACAGAGCATAAGAAGTAGGCCTGGGGAAGGGTGAGAAACGATACCAAGATGGAGAATTAATGTATCCGGTTTTAGCTGCAGGCAGTTGATGAGTTTATGGAAATTACACTTGTATATACAGTATGTAAATCTACCCGCAAAGCCAACCTCTGAATCCTGATTTAAACTTAGAAGTGGAGCGCATGGATGCAGGCACACGTACACACACACACACACACACACAAACACAAACATACAGCAATAGCAACTACATTTAATATTATGCCTTTAGAATGTACACACAGCCTTAGTCTCAAACTGTAAATAATGATAAGAGAACAAAAAGTTGAAAGGATGCTGTTTTGTTGCTTGGGATTTTAAGGACATTGATCACAAAGCAGAATTTCAGGCTTAGTCAGCTAAGTGGATTTTTCTATGATGGTGGGCCACACACAATTTGCTCACACGGTCAATTTTAGAATCCCCAACTCACCTGACATGTAAGGCTTTGGACCGTGGGAGCCCAGAGAAATCTCACACCACCACAATGCAACACAATGCAAACGCCGCACACACAAGGTCAGAACCTAGATTCAAACCCCCAACCATGGGGTCCTCCCTTTCTTAATATCTGTAACATTTCAAGAGTTTCATATCTCTTCTTCAAGATGCTTTGGGCACTTTTGTAAAAAATAAAAGATTATAATAAAATTAACTCATGATGGGAAAGTGGGGTTTCCAGTGAGCATTGGAAAATGGCATATCCTCTAACTAGAGTTTGCCTACCAGTTTGTGTACCTAATAAAATTTATGGTGTCAAGTCTGCATAGTTAGTATGATCCAGGTAAGCCAGAAACTGGTAATGGATATATTAGCTTGAGCTATGGATGATAAAACAATCCCTTAAAGCAGCAGTGATGAGGGAGGGATTGTTTCAAGAGGATTTTGAAGGACAGTGAGATGCTGTCTCAGCTATTAGCCAAAACAGGAAGCATGCTAATGTTAATGCTATTAGCATTGTGATACCTAAATAACAGCTTTTACTGCCTATGCAGAGAAGTAGATTTCAGTAACACGTGTGGTGCAGGAGTTCTGGGAGGTTTCAGCCTTACTGAAGGTTCCACTCATATTAACGATATAATAAACTATATAATAATGGAGACTAAAATATAACCTTGAACACAAGCAAGTCTTGTTTTGTTTTCGCAAGTAGAAAAAGGAGTCATTAATTTTAGTGCCAATTAGAAAATATATATTAGGTAGGAGGGAAGCATGTCAGGAGAAAAATATTTGGCTATTGCACAAACTTTTGCAGTTGATTTGCCTAAACATAAGGCCTATATTCGGCATTTCCTGTTTAATGATCTTACTAGGGAATAGCTCATTTATTTTAGATCAGACATTAGCAATATACCCAGAGTGTTCTAACATTGAACTAAAACATTCTGAAGATATTTAAGGCTTGTTGTACTGCACTTGTCTGAGAGTGTGTGTATCTCCATCGTTGTATTTCCCCAATACAACTCGGTCGTGTCTCGGGGTGCAACACTGCCATCATGTGTTCACTAAGAGTATTGATGCTTCCTGATATCGCATTAATATTTATTTTCCCACCAGTACAAGTGTAATTTCACAGTAAAGGAATGCACGTTCTGAAAAGAGTTCTTTATGTAAAGCATTCATAATATTTCATTTTAATCATTCCTTTCTATAATAATGTAGAGAATCAAAAGGCAGGACAGAAAAAAATATACGTGTTTTAATTTCAGTGTTGGCAAATACATTTAAAGATTACCTTGAATGGCAAAGGACATTTTAATCATTTTCTTTGGAACATCAGAGATATGAACAAGTAATTATGATGCCTTAAGACCCAAACACAAGATTAGATATTCTGGAAAATATGTATGTGGTTGTTATTTGTAATAACCCACTTACAATGATAATATCCTGCTCCTGGTACACTCACTGACAAGAGAAGAACAGATGAAAAAAAAAACAGAAATTGTATTTCTAGATAGACAGTGACATGACGCATGATTAACAAAAATGCTCAAGAAATCTCTGCATTCATACAAGTCATTACATGTAATAAAGACTAATTCTGTAGGTAACGTGTAACTTTCAACAGTTCTCTCCTCAAAAAAATCTTCTGGCTCTGGTTCTGGTACTATCGTGAAGTGATGGAGCTGGAATGTGACTGGCCTGATGAGGTGGTGACAGCACTAAGCTGGGAGAAACCACTGTGACTGGATTCCAGACTGGTCATTGAACCTCTGAACACACACATACGCACACACACGTGCACACACACGTCCACACACACACACACACACACACACACACACACACACAC
>JBBKCR010173929.1:0-15031 GCA_037577295.1 Ladigesia roloffi | reverse complement strand
CTCACCTGCAGAGAGCTCCATCACTCCATCACCTGTGGAGAGCTCCATCACTCCCTCACCTGCAGAGAGCTCCATCAATCCATCACTTGAAGAGAGCTCCATCACCCCTTTACCTGCGGAGAGCTCCATCACTTCCTCAACTGCAGAAAGCTTCATCACTCCCTCACCTGCGGGGAGCTCCATCACTCCATCACCTGAGGAGTCCTTCATCACTCCATCACCTGCGGAGAGCTCCATCATTCCCTCACCTGCGGAGAGCTCCATCACTTCATCACCTGCGGAGAGCTCCATCACTCCATCACCTGCAGAGAGCTCCATCAATCTCTCACCTGCAAAGAGCTCCATCACTCCCTCACCTGTGGAGAGCTCCATCACTCCCTCACCTGCAGAGATCTCCATCACTTCCTCACCTACAGAGAGCTCCATCACTCCCTTACCTGTGGAGAGCTCCATCACTCCCTCACCTGCGGAGAGCTCCATCACTCCCTCCCCTGCGGAGAGCTCCATCACTCGATCACCTGCGGAGAGCTCCATCAGTCTCTCACCCACAGAAAGCTCCATCACTCCCTCACCTGTGGAGAGCTCCATCACTCCAGCACCTGCAGAGAGCTCCATCACTCCCTCACCTGCGGAGAGCTTCATCACTTCATCACCTACAGAGAGCTCCATCACTCTTTCGCTTGTGGAGAGCTCCATCATTCCCTCACCTGCAGAGAGCTCCATCATTCCCTCACCTGCAGAGACCTCCATCACTCCCTCACCTGCCGAGAGCTTCATCACTTCATCACCTGTGGAGAGCTCCATCACTCCATTGCCTTCAGAGAGCTCCATCACTCCCTCACCTGCAGAGAGCTTCATCACTTCATCACCTACGGAGAGCTCCATCACTCAATCACATGAAGAGAGCAACATCAATCAATCACCTGCAGAGAGCTCCATCAATCCCTCACCTGTGGAGAGCTCCATCACTACCTCACCTGCAGAGACCTCCATCACTCCCTAAACCGGGGAGAGCCCCATCACTCCCTCCCTTGCGGAGAGCTCCATCAATCCATCACCTGCGTAGAGCTCCATCACTCCCTTAACCAGAGAGAGCTCCATCACTTCCTTACCTTCGGAGAGCTCCATCACTCTCTCACCTGTGGAGAGCTCCGTCACTCCCTCACCTGTGGAGAGCTCCATCACTCCGTTACGTGTGGAGAGCTCCATCACTCCATTACCTGCAGAGAGCTCCATCACTCCCTCACCTGTGGAGAGCTCCATCCTTCCCTCACCTGTAGAGAGCTCCATCACTCAATCACCTGCGGAGAGCTCCATCACTCCCTCACCTGTGCAGAGCTCAATCACTCCCTCACCTGTAGAGAGCTCCATCAGTCCCTCACCTGCAGGAGCTCTTCAGAGCTCTGGCCCTTCTTTTCTCCACTGACAATCTTCTTCATCACTGTCACCACCCCGCCCCAGACACACAGACATAACAGCTCAGCTCACTGGCGCCATCTGCTGTTTGAACATGCAACTAACAGCAGCATTTATAGGATTAATCACACACTATCAGACTAATCACACACTATCAGACTAATCACACACTATCCGACTAATCACACACTATCAGAATATGTATACACATTTTGAATTTGGCTGTACAATATTAGAAAAACATGCGATATGCGATAATGATGCGATAATGATATCACATGCAATAAGAAAGGGTTTATCTGCTTAGTAATTTTTTTCTGCTTTGGAACACAAGTCAAACTATTAGCATTTACACCTTACAGGCAATTTAGTAAGTACAATACTTCAAATATACTTCGTTGGCATACACAATGTTGATGCTGTTACCCATGCTGATACCGGTCTTCATGTAACCCCATCAAATCAACACTTCACATAATCCAAGACTTATCTGTGAGTCTGGAATATACACGGACTCTAGACATCGTGATTTCAGTGAAGTCATTGGTGAGAAAAAACACATTGAAACTCAGGTAGGGCTCTGTGGTGCAACCAGGCCAAAGATCTGTAGTACTTTTGTAGTGCACAGTGTGACTCATTTCGGAATTAATTGATTTTCATCAGGTGTCATGCATCTGTGGGATGGCAACTTGGGAAAACAATTTAGTGATGGTATCTGTTATCTGCCATCCAGTTTATTCAAAATATTCACGAAGCCCTCTGTGTTCACTGTATTTACAGGCATCACATCTTTAGCCAAATAATGTGCGATGGACTCCATTATTTCTTTGTGGTGCTTTCACACAGTTATTTCATAAGGTGTTACACTGGCAAAAACTTGCTTTTGCTGCCGCTAAATTGGAGGGCTTTGTTTCCTCAGCCATCATTATGCCCATCTATGTAACTCTGAGTCGCTCCATTACAATTGTGTGATTCATGACTCACACAGTTGAATCACCTGGACCAATTAGATAACAAATGAGTCACGAATACTAGGTCTCTATTGAACCGAATCATTTGAGTCCTAACTACACCCTGTCTACATCGTAAACTCCATCACATAAATACTTTTTATTTTATCATCATTAAAATCATTTTATCATCATTAAAACATCAGTTACTACCATAAAGTTGCATAACTTGCACCACTACATTTTAAAATGAAATATCTCCTACAAATTTACAATCCTACAAGCTACCTGCAAATTTGAATCCTCCTAGTGGACTCTTCTGTCAGTCAGAGTCAAAAATAATTCTGCAGGTAAATAGGAATCGCTTAGTGAGGGGTAGTGCCCCTGAAGTACATTGGCCGAGTCAGTGAATCCGCCGGTTAACTTCCAGTACTGACTCAAGTCACTCAAGTAACTCAACCTGGATTAGTTAAGTGAGTGACCGAATCCTAAAAGGGATCGGAGTATTACAGCTCTACTCTCCATGTGCTGACTTACGCAAATTTAGAAAAATGGTGCACTACCAGATTAATAATAATACACAATTAAATTAATCACACACTATCAGACTAATTATACACATTTAGATTTTTCCCGAACCATCAGATTAATCACACACAATTAGTCACACATCACCAGAAAAATAACAAGAATCAGACTTTTATTTTAATTGTTTTAATCTTCACTAAACTGGCTTTAATCAAAATCAATTTCACGAATTAACTAATAGGTTACACATAGGCTACATATATAATACAGAGTGTGTGAGAGAGAGAGCAAAGGAGGGAGTGAGCGAGGATAAATGGAAAAGGGAAAAGAAAGAGTAAAACGTGTGTGTGTGTGTGTGTGAGAGAGAGAGAGAGAGAGAGAGAGAGAGAGAGAAGAAAAAATAGGAAGAGAAGTCGCGGTACCCCTTTAAAGCGCACCGCTGTTCCTCCCCTTTAAACGCGACTCAGTTATTTATTTATTTACTTTCTGTCGGCTCAGTCGGTTACGTCGCGCGCGGCCACGTCACCCTCCGGATTCAGACTGTCCGGCGCACGAGCGCGGAGATCAAACGCAGAACATCGTCAAACGGGACGTGTGTGCAGGCTCGCGCCCGGTCCAGGATTCTGGCGACGCCTCGTTTAGATCTTTGAAAAGGACTGAAGTCGCAGAGCGACGGAGCTGAGGAGGGGCAAGTCTGCGGAGTGAGGGGGGCACAAGCTGAACCTCAAGAGACGACACGGAGAAAAAAATTGCACGAGATTCAAGCTCGAGACCTTGGAAAAACGGACTTGGGGTGAAGCTACAAAAGCCTGAAGGTGCTAAAGGTGCGCAGTGCACAACTAAGGACTCGTGCGTTTCCCCCCCAAAAAAGAGGCTCGCGAGCGCCGGGATGAACGTGTTCCGTCTGGCCGGTGACGTGTCGCATCTCGCGGCGATTATCATCCTCTTCTTGAAGATCTGGAGGTCCAAGTCATGCGCAGGTGAAGATGATTTTAGTGACCTTCTGCTGGACCGCTATGGATTTGCGTTTAGGCTACCCGGCTAACCGCCTAGATCCAGAGGCTCTAGGTATACAGACGCAGGATTTCTCCTTTAGTCAGGTAGTTTAAACCCAAACTCAAGCCTGTCCTGTAGAACAGGCAGAACAATTAGTGGATAGTATTGGGATGTTAGTATTAACTTAATGATTAGTATTATAACTGAATAATTATCACTTTAGACTGAAGTTATTCGTCTAAATCGAAAACTCCAGGCTTTTATGACCACCTTCTCCCCGCCCAACTCTTACCCCCCTTCTTAGCTCTACAGCTGTATCAACAGCCCGGTAGTTTTGCAGCGCTCTGCTGGGTCGCCCCCTGGCGCCTGAAATGAAGCACTGCATGGCTGTTATTTACCTTTGCGTTATTAGCCACGAGAGGCTGTACGTGTATGCGGTGAACCTGGTAAATGTGTATGTATGTTCGTGTGTGTTTTGCAGGTATTTCAGGAAAGTCTCAGGTGCTGTTTGCTTTGGTTTTCACCACCAGGTATCTGGACCTGTTCACCAGTTTCATCTCCATTTACAACACCGTTATGAAGGTGAGACACACACAGATACAAACCCACACTCACATATATTTAAAGCTTGGCTTCATACACATTTATGTCCCCTCCCCATCACTCAGTAGAAATGTCCTCTGTTTCTCTGAGTGTCCAGGTTGGTCCTACCTCTCCTGCATCACTCAGTATAACTCTCCTTTTCTCAGGTGGTGTTTCTGGTTCTGGCCTATGCTACAGTGTATCTGATCTACATGCGCCTTAGAAACTCGTATGATTCCGAGAACGACTCGTTCAGGGTGGAGTTCCTGCTGGTTCCGGTTGCCGGTTTGTCTTTTCTGGAGAACTACGCCTTTACACCGCTTGAGGTAACAGCCGCCTCTCAGACAGCCCCTTTAACAGAGCGATCAAAAGGAACAGAACAGTGAGAAATCATATCTCAGACCTCCTCTAACTCCAGATTTAGATTAGATCAGTCTAGACATCTTTGGAGTCCAAAATGTGCTTCTTCAGTTCAGAATCGGACGCTAGAAGTCAGTAGACAAAAGTCTAAAAATTGTTTTGTCAAAGAAGACCTCTAAATTTTGCGTTTTTACTTTCAATTCCTGGGACCCGTTAAACATATAATATTTCCTATCATTTTAAAATATTACAATATTTAACTTGTTCTATAATTTTATGTGAAGCATCATCTTAAATAACATATTTACCATCTATAAATCCTTTTCTGCATTTAGTTGTTTTTGTTAGGAGCTGTAAAAGTTTAGCCTGAGAATTCTGCTGATGTTTTTAATGGTATCTGTAAGCTCTGAGTTCCTGAGTATCAACTACAGTCTAAACTGACTCTGCAGTAACCTCATACAAACACACTCTCAGACACACACACTCCACAAGCCGTATACCTCGGTCATTCATTCTGAGGGAGTGGTTTACAGAATGGAGAGGAGCTTTTAGTACATCAGCAAGCAAAAAAGTATTGACGAGATTTTATTCTGAAACTAAGGATGTTCTTTAGCTGTGACATCATTAGAGTTTTTCTGTGTGGGGAAAAAAAAATCCAGTTTGTTTATTCCATGTGTTTTAAATCTAATCTTGAATCTAAGGGAAGCCTTGGAAACAAGTCAAATCAAATCATTGGTCGAACTGTTGCTGAATTGTGTGTGTGTGGTGCAGATTCTCTGGACCTTCTCCATCTACCTGGAGTCAGTGGCCATCCTGCCCCAACTGTTCATGATAACCAAGACAGGCGAGGCGGAGTCCATCACCACGCACTACCTGTTCTTCCTGGGGCTCTACCGCGCCCTCTACCTGGCCAACTGGGTGTGGCGCTACCAGACTGAAGGTTTCTTCGACCAGATTGCCGTGGTCTCTGGAGTGGTCCAGACCATATTTTACTGCGACTTCTTCTACCTCTACTTTACCAGAGGTGAGTCTGTTCCCCAAGTGGCAACCAGAGGAACTACAAGCCAGAGTTTGGAACATTTCGCTAGTTTGTCGGCTCCGACGCCACAAGGTAATCACCTGCCGCGCTGAATCAGGTGTGTCTCAGTAGGTGTTCCCCACCCCAGGATCCCAGAATCAAGGAACATTCCTGCAGATCCACCAGTTTTGTTTTTCTTTTCAGGACCCAGGTGGTCCATGAGCTGGTGCCCACAGCCATTTAGCTTGTCATTCAAAGAGTCATTTATCACATTTCCTTTAAAAACATTACTTGCTTAAAATGAAAATGAATAAGAGTTATGAATTTTTTAAAAATTGGTGGCACTCCCCTATAACTGTTTTTTTCTCTCTCTGCCTGTCTGTCTCTCTCTCTGTCTCTCTAGTTCTCAGAGGAAGTGGGAAGATGTCTCTGCCAATGCCGGTGTGAAGAAGACTTCTGGCCCAGAACCCCACCTCAGCCTTTCCAAGCCACTCCTCTGTTTCTGCACCCTCCCACTCCCAGTGGCCACACCCATCCAGAACCCTGTAAATCAGACCTTTGTGCCACATCTGCCACAGTGAGACCAACATCTAAACAAACAAAGAGGGGAAGCCAGTTACCCAGTTAGCATGATGTAATTAGCATTGCCATTTGCTCTCATTCTCATCATTAGCATCATTAGCATAATGACCGAACTTCTTTAATGATGACACCATGGAGAGTAGAAGAAGTGCCTTACTGGACAGTGCCCAAGTGTCCAGCGACCTCCCAGATGCCTTATCACTCCTGACCTAGAGCACAAAACATACTGTCTTCCCTTCCATGTGTGTGTGTGTGTGTGTGCAATGCTAAAGGGATTTGTTAAGCAGATGGGACCCCAATGTACTTTTGAGGGACCTTTTATATTTCCATTTGTTCTGAATGATTTTCTTTCTGTTAGAATGTCCTGTGTTGGTCTGATCACTGATCAGGCTTCTTCTGAATCTCTGTGCTGAACATTTTACAGAATTTTAGCGCTCCAACACAACTTTCCACCTTGACATACTTTAGTGCTTTAATTATACTTAAAGGTAATGACAGTTTATTACACAATTAATTACATTCTCAGAAAATAGAAACAATGCAGCGTCCCTTTAATGATCTGCCCATTGACTTGGTCTGGTGTGTTGGAGCTGCTAAAACACTAGCCAGGGTAGAACACGGTCCAATAGAGAGACTGTGTTGTCCTGAGTGTGATGAGTGTGTGTGTTGGTGAAATGTTTTAATCTCTTTTATACTGTGCTGGTGCTGATCATCTACGGTTTTAGAATTCGTGTTTATTACACATTTCAGATTCACACAAGAGCCAAAAACACTATTTTAAACAGCCTGCGTTTGTAACTGGTCACTCAGGCAGCGGGTAAGTAGGCCACTCCACCCTAAAACTGGATTTTAATGTGTCATGTGTGTATTAAAGTTCTGTTGGGTGGATCAGCCCCTTAAGCCTGGTCTCATGAGTGGCTCAGTATTCTGCATTCATTTTTGTAAATTGCGCTTAATCAATAAAAGACAAAATGATGTCTGCAGTGTTTATGTGTACTGGTTCAACGCTCTTCAGTCTGTGTCACTTTGCAAAGGCAAAGCTACAGTTGGTGTTTTTTAAGCCTTTTACTTTTATTGTTTTAAACTTTGTGGCAGAAACATTCAGCCTGAAGACCTTGAGGACCCCAAGGGTGATATGAAGCATTTGTCTCAGTGTGAAGATTCAGTGTTTACGCCAAGGAGGAAACAACTCCAGTCAGAATACTGAACATCCTAACAGACAATGTAGTCATAATAATATTAATAATGGCACAAAAGTGCATTTCTTGAAGAGTGATTGTGCAGCTGGTGGTTGATGGGTGTCTGCACAGATTAAGTGTGGGTATGGTATTTGCAGTATGGTGGTATAAGTGGGGGTCTGTCATTCAGAGCAGCTCTAACATGACACTTCAGTGGAAAACTCTTCAAGTGTACCCAGTTAACTCACATACCGTCCGACAGCTACAAGAGGTTTGGTGCAGATAGCACAGTGCTAACGGGGCCCTGGGGGAAATGAGCTTCAGGCCCATCATCTACACAACAGTCAAAAGTTCTGGCACACCACAGGTAGCATGTTCCACAGCAGCTTGATCACACTGAGATCTGTGCAGTTCAGAGGCATCTTGATCTCTCTGTGACTTTCAGCTTCGTCTCCATCAAGAGTGTGTGTGTGTGTGTGTGTGTGTGTATACATTTTACTTGTCCATCAAGCAGCAGTAATGAACAGATTATTGTCAGTTCACTAGAGCAGCACACATGAAGCAGGAGGGCACTGTGTCAGAGAGAGGGAGTGTGTGTGTGTGTGTGTGTATGTATTTGTTTTGAAGATCAGTGCAGCAGTGTTTTCCTGTGTTTGTACAGAACTTTGGTGCCCTCCCTCACAGCTCCACCCACTACTTTCGCCGCAGAGGTGATTGACAGTGGAGTCGAGGCCAGAGCCGCCACCCTCTGTGCCGTTTTGGTTTTCTTTCCTTTCCCCTTCCCTTTCTCCATCACCCCGGAGCCCTCCAGAGCCCCCCGGCCCATGGCCGTCACCAGCTCGCACCAGAACTCCCGCTCCGCCCTCTTCCTCGCCTCCTCCTCCTCCCTCCATCTTCTTCGCTCCTCTTCAGGCCCCTCTGGTGCCCCTTCACCTAGCCCCACGCCCTTCTCTCCCAGAATCCTTTGCTGCACCTCCCGGATGGCCCTGTCGGCATGCAGCAGCATGTCGCAGGTGTAGGGGCTTCCTCCGTTCCTTTCCACCATGGAGTCGATCTTCTTCAGCAGCTCTAGCACCTGCAGAACAAGCAGACCCAGTAAACAACAGTGGATGAGCGGCAGGCCACAGCTCTGTTCTTTCCTCTGCTATAATCATTATGTGCATTATTGCGTCACTATTATGGCTACAAGCCTACCATGTGCAATACTGTGCAATTCTCTAATCAGGTGTTAAAATATTATTATGATGTGCAATATCTTATGTGCAACAGTTTTACTGTATGTGCAGTTTACTTACTGGATGATAAGTGATTTAAATTTGTGCAAGAGCTTTTTGTTATGTGCAACTTATTTGCAACTTATCTCTTACTGATCTACTGCTGATCTCTATTATGTACAATAACAGACTCCTAACCACCATTTGTGTTATTAGTAATTCACTTATCTGTAGTATTTATACCCAGCATTTGTGTATGTAGCACAGTGTGTTTCACACTGATTCTTTTGTATTTACATATATATTTTATTTATATGTACTATTATTCTTCTCTCTGTGTTTCTATGCAGTTGTAGCACATGCAGTTTCCTCCAGGATCCAAGAAGTTTTCTGATTCTGATTTACACACAACACACAAAGAATGGGTCTGAGTGACACACAATGTGCTCTAAACTGAGGTGTGAGCTGCGGTGTGTCCAGAAGCTGAGAGATCTTCTGGGAAACACGTTCCCCTCACCTGTCCACACTCCTGGCTGCCCTTGCTGTTCTCCAGCGAGTAAAATCCACCTTCACACTTCATGGTGAACTCCCAGAGCTCATTGCTCTCACGCAGGAAGCTCTCTGCAGTCTTCTCTCCCAGCTGCTCGGCCCAGGTGAGGACCAGGATCGTGTGTTTCAGAGCCTGAGGGCCGAAGACGGCGCCGAGCCAGTCCAGAGCGGCTCGCTGTTCTGGGGTCAGCCTCCCCGGGCGCAGCACCAACAGGAACGCATGAGGCCCAGGGGCTGAGAGAATCACACAGTGTCCCACCTCTGCGCACACCTCCTCTGCAGACAGACAGGTGTCAAAGAAGCCCGGGGTGTCGATCACCTGTCAAAGGAGCATTTGTAAACCGAACCGATTCAGTGATTCATGTACAAACGCGCAGAATGAAGAACTCTGCTGGCAACTGCTGGTGAAACCTACGTAAAATTCATTAATACACTGTTGTATCTGGCACCTCATTTGCTGCTTCTTTATACACATTATTTTAACTATGTCCAGAAAACTTTATGTTTATGCTTTATCTATATTGCGTAAAGAAGTGGAAGCCAGGCCAAAATGTTTTATAAAGGGTGTACAAAGCCATCTTTGGTTTTGTGTACTGGCCTGTTTGCTAAGTGAGTTGTCTGCTATGTGTGTGTGTGTGTGTGTGTGTGCGTGTACCTGTACAGTCCTCCCCCCCACCTCTCCCTTGCTGCTCTGGCAGTGCTGAGTGACGGACTGGGGGGAGACTCCTGTCCCAAACGCCTCAAATCCCAGGATGGTATTTCCTGCAGAGCTTTTACCAGAACCAGTCAGACCCAGCAGAACAATCCTCACATCTGCAGAACATACACGGTCTACTAAGAACACACACACACACACACACAAAGATCAGTGTTATATTGCTGGATTTAATGATCAACATAGTCTTGTTTTATAATAATGATCTTTACCTATAATAATTTAATGTGTGCGCGTTAGCTGTGAGTACTTTTGTGTAGGGCTGTACAGCGTGTGTGTGTTTAGCTCCACCTTAAATGGCGCAGAACCACCGCAGCGTAATTTAAGTTGCAGGACAAAATGAATCTAAAATCACGTCCGGACTCACGTGCTGTTGTGGGACTGAATTCACACCGCTGAGATAGAGAAAGAGAGAGAGAGAGAGAGAGAGAGCGAGAGAGAGTGTGTGTGTATGTGTGTACTGCGGCTGTGGGTTGTCGATGTGGTATATTCTCCGTTTTTTTATATTTCTTTTCATTTTATAAAGAAGAAGATGATGCTGGTGAAGACGACGACGATAAACGAGATGATGATGAAAATCAGCGCACTCACCTGCGCGCTCCAGTGACGCCATATTTTCCCTCACGCGCACTCAAACGGACACGAGACGTGCCATCATCGGCCGAGACGTCATCGACCTACGTAATCTCATATAATAATATGAATAACTTTTAAATTATGCAAACATTTCATGATATATATATATTACACTATAATAAACACTAACAATAATGGTCTGTTATTATGGAACGGTAAATATTTACACTATGAATATTTAAGGCAATAATACATTACATTCAGTTGACAGATTATCCAAAGCAACTTACAATTTAAGGATTTTAATAGTAAAATGAAGATCAGCAGCCCAAGTGAAGTTCTTTATTTTCATATCACAGAACAACTAAACACCACTAGGACAACAGGAGAACATATCACACCACATTTATGCCACCAAAAATATCTTTAACATATACAGCATCTAAAACTTCTCTACAAACTATCTACAACATCTCCGACACTTCAAACATCTACAGCAGGTAAAAACTGACAGTATCTCTGTGATTGACAGCATCTCCAAGATCTAGAAAATTTTAGGCCTCTTCCGCATCCCAACTCTATCCACAACCCGAATTCTGTTCTTTGAATTTGAATAACATGAAAACAAAAAGACTTTCTAATCACATCAGTCAATATTTAATTCACAACAAAAGATAACATAAATGTTTAACTGAGAAATTTAAATAATGTATGCATTTCAAAACTGATGCTTGCCACAGATCTCAGCATAGGGACAGTCGGGGGAGGTCTGCTAGTGATGGGTCATTCTTGAAAGATTCGTTCTATTTGAACAAATCTGTAATGTGACTCGGGAAGAAGGAGTCGCCTCATACGAGTGATTCGTTCAGTCGTGCATGTTCATTTGCGCTACATCCTATAGATTCTGTATTGGAATTATTGATTCACCTGTTTTGAGTCCGTGTTTTTTGAGTCTTTCGTTCATTACGTGACAGCTTCATAAGCTATGCAGCCTGAGTCGGAAAGAGTATTGATTAGTTCATCTCTCGAGTCTTAGCGTTTGAGTCATACGTTCATCACGTGACAGTCCCGTAAAGTTAACCTATGCAGCCTGAGTCGGAAAGAGAGATGATTATTAAATCATTGACAGATGAACTAATTCATTCTCTTTCTGGCTCAGGCTGCATTGGTTAGCAAATTGGGCTGTCAGGTGATGAACGAACAACTCAAACCCAAAAACTTGTCAGATAAGAGGCGAGGTGAGTGAATCGTAGTCTAAAGACACAGGTAACCAATGAATGAAACTTCTCTGTTCCTTATAGCATTATAGTTTTGTCTTGTTTGTAGTTTGATCAATATTTGTGTAAGCAGCAGATGTGTTAGGGAAGTAACATGTAACATTTTAATTATATTTTGCTAAAATGAACAAAATTAACGAGTTGACTCACAAAAGATTAGTTCATTTTGCTGAATGAGACTCAATGGTCAGCATCGGTAAAATGATTAGAAATTCCCATTACTACTGGCTACCATGTTGTAGCATCTCCACCTCTTTTCAAAACAGATGTCTGTGCACCGAGGTTATGTTTTGGTGTTGGAATTTGGTCCCATCCTTGCCTGATTTAGGTTTCTACCTGCTGATGCATCAAATGTTCTCTATGGGTGAGAGATCTGGACTGTAGGAAGAACAATTCAGCATCCGTACACTTCTCTAAAAAGCCATGCTGTTGTAATAGCTGCAATGTGGGGTTTTGCATTGTCCTGCTGTAAGGTCTTTTCCTGCAATACACGTCATCTGGGGAGGAGCATATGACCATGCTTCTACGTTCAAAATTATTTTTTTAATGCAGAGCTTTAGTTAGCCTCTGCAGATGGCACGGTGTATTGTGTTCAATGACAGTGGTTCCTGGAAGCAGCCCTGGACCCATTAATTAATGTCATTGACACAATCATGCCAATGAGTTATGCAGTTTCATCTGATGGCCCAAAACCACGGGCATCCAATAAAGGTATTCAGCCTTACGCACAGAGATATCTCCAGTTTCTCTGATTATTTTGATGCCATTATGAACTGTAGACGATCAGATTTGCAAAGTCTTTGCAAGCTGATGTGGAAGAACATTGTTTTAAAGTATTTCACAATCTTTTTACGCATTCTTTCACAGCTTGGAGAGTCTCTCCACACTAAAACACACCTTTTATTGCTAATCATGTTACAGACCTAATTTCAAATTAGTTGCTAGATGTTCTCCCAGCGCAATCTGTTTAAACTTTCTTGCTTTTTCAGCAATTTATTGCCCCATGCCAACTTTCCTAGGACCTGTAGCATAAAGGTGTACAATATCCCAGTCTGAACATTGGTTATGTCTATGTTCTGTTTGATCCATGTGATTTGAAAGTCTGTTCTTTTTAATTTTATTCTAATTTAAAAACTTGAAAAACTTTCCAGAATTCAGCTTGTACATGAAGAATACAGTGCTGATATAAACCAACAGGATAAGCTGTGTGCGTGTGTGTGTGTGTGTGTGTTTATATCAGAAAAAAAAAAATCTCTGTTTTCACTGTTGGTCGTCCAGGTCATTCGATGATGTCACCCACTCCACCAAACTCCTGCCTGGAAAACCAAACCCTCTGACACCAACAGCTCTGACACCATCAGAAAACTCCAGAACAGACTGTGGATCAGTGTCTCTGGCTGCATTAGATCCATGAACTGACTCTAGATCAGTGACTGTATTAGCACAGCCCGCTGTGTGGTGTGAGGCCTCCAGAACTGGTTCTAGATCAGTGTTCCCCACTGGGCTGGCACAGACCGCTACATCTGATTCCAGATCAGTGTTTTTGAGCGAATCTGAGAGGTGCATATTTTCCAGAACTGATTCTATTTCCAACATCAGCCCCATATTTTCCTCTTGTATGTCCAAATTCTCCACCAGCTCCCCAAGATTCCACTTTTCACCCTCCTCATCCTTAGACAGAGCAGACTGTGGAAAGACAGAAAATTCTGGGCAGGAGTGTGTGTGGCAGATTCCGCCGCCGTGGTGGAAGCTGCCGCTGCTGTGGCTGTGGGGATGGTTTCCATGGTGACTGCCAACAGGAATACTGGCGGCACTGCAGATGATGTACCGAGGGGGCGGGTCCAAGTGTGTGTTTATCATAGTGTGTGTCGCATCATTCTCTGTGGCCACGCCCCCTTTGCCCCCTTTGACCCCTGGGATGTCCACAGGTAGTGTCCTCCCAGTCTGTGTGCCAGAAATGGAAGATCTCACAGCGCCCCCTGCTGGAGGGAAAACAGAGAAGAAATAAACTACTGAAGATATTTTCAGACAATCTGCTTTTCTGAAACTCTTCCAGTTGCAGGTCTGCACAACTGCCTGCTTTAGTGTAGCAGTAACCACGTCTTTGAGAAAGCTTTTGTCTTTTTCGTCAGAACAGAGATATGTGTGTGTGTGTGTGTGTGTGTGTGTGTGTGTGTGTGTGTGTGTGAAGGACAGGGGCAGGCTGACCTGTGCTGTATGTGTGAGTGTTTGATAGTTGAAATCCGTCCTCCTCCTTTTCCTCCGAATGTGTTTTGATTGGCTGTGAGCACATGATGAGGTAGAGAGGCACCGCCCCCGAATGTTGCCTTGATCGAACACACTGCATCACGTCCAGAATCCAGCGCCGCTCACGCCACACAGCCTCCACACTCTGCGCACACACACACAAAAAAATATGCCAAAACGCAAAAAAATACGCCAAAACAATTATACCCAAATACATACACAAAATACACACAAATAAGAAAAGTTCAGAGAGGAAAAACAGAAAACTGGGTCTGAGAGAAGCTGCAGAACCTGATAAGACAAAATTATAGCAATTCTCAGGATACAGTACCATTCTGTGGGAGTAAGTGTGTGTGTATGTGTGTGTGTGTGTGTGTGTGTGTATGAAATGTATGTATGTGTGTGGGGGGGTGAATGATATAGGTGCAACACACCTGAGAGAGCTGTGTGATGTGAGTTAGTCTCTCTCTGGCTTCCGCTGCCTCTCTGCTGTCCAGCGCCTCACGCAGGGCCTGCTGGGAAACACAGATGTCCACCTGCAGCCTCACCCAGCACTCGCAGTACAAAGACAGCAACTCTCTACTGTAGACCCAGAAATATACTACAACACAAACACACACAGAAGTACAGTAAAACACTATAGCCCAGAAATACAAAAATGCAACAGGAAGCACCCAAATATGAAGATAAAAACTTATCAGTGGTGCCACACATCAGTTCAGAATCGTTAGACCCCGCCCCACAGCTAGAGTGACCACCTGTCCCTCTTTACGTTGCACTGTACAGCAATTTCACCCTATTTCACGCCTCACGCAAATTGAGCATTTTGTCCCGCTTTTTCAT
>JBBKCR010173880.1:0-15035 GCA_037577295.1 Ladigesia roloffi | reverse complement strand
ATGTGAACATTGTGCTAAATGATGAAAAAATGACACCTCTAAATTTGTGAAGCTGTTTTTACAAACGGTGCCCCATAGTCTTGTGGGATAATTGATCACTAGGAAACGCAATTTTTTAGCCGGCCAATGAGGGAACCTGGGTTTGGCGGCCTGGTGGGGGAGTCAAGGGGATGCGGCCTTGCCACCACCGCCCCGCCTCCCAAAGGGGGCACACTTGTCTCTGTTCATTGGTGTCATTGTCTCATTGCGTGTTATTAGTTCAGATTGTCTTGTCCCTTTTGGTTGAGTTTGTGAATAAACTGATATTATGTTCCTGGATTTTTGTGGACTGACCTGCCTTCCGTGGGGTCCCAGGGGAGGTCATGACAATTCAACCTCAGGCCTCATCAAGAAGAAGGGGGACAAGCAGGGTCAGGCAATGGCTGCATTGAGCAAGAACACTTTGCATGTTTTCTGTGGAAATGTGGCCCAGTTATTTCTTTCCACCTTGTAGAAAAAGACTAAGTAGCAGAGGAACAAATTCTGAAATGCTCCACTGTTAATCAGGTCCTGACTTACAGCCATGTAGTGTGTGTGGTCTGTGTTTAAAATGTCCTGTAAAAATTAAACTTGTCTTTATTGAAATGTTTAAGTTGTGTTGTTTTATATATTTCTCCTTATAAACTGTCCATGAAGTGACAAAGATTCCAATTTTAATTATTAGCTTTTATTTATGTAATGCCCGAGTGTGTGTACATTAGATCAGTGTTATTTTATCATATTTGCACTGTATTTACTGTAAAATAAGTCTGGGCTTTCTCTGAAAACACAGCTGAAGAAAACCTCATGCCGATTTACACACAGAAACCATAAACAGAGCTTTAGTTCAGGTATCAAGAATTCCACTCTAATCCCTACTAACTGCAGAAAACAGAAACATATCAGGAACATTTCACTTCAGTCAGTTCCACAGTGCCAGCGTACAGTGTTTAATCACGTCCTCGCAGGATAATGATTTACATGCAGATAAAAAACGAGTAAGTGCTGATGAGATAAAAATAAACAGAACTGATGTCCTCATGAAAAGCTTCATAAAATAATGCTCTTTAAGAGCCAATAACAGTAATATCACATTTATGTTGCCTAAAGACAAAAACAAACCTCCTTTTATTTTACTTTCGCAAAATATTTCACAAATGTGCCGCCTTCAGCACCAGAACCCCGCCTCTGTAACCCCGCCTCTAATTCAATAATTTTTTTTCTATTCAATTTTATTTCTATAGCGCTTTTTACAATCAGGTTGTCACAAAGCAGCTTTATTGCGTCCAGGTCCGAGCCCCTAGTTGTGACGGCCACCTCGTCTCCGTCACGCCTTTCCCGTATTCCCTCTCCTGAGTATTAGTGTCCCTAAACGTCTGTCCCTCTGTTCCCCTGTCTCGTGCGCTCCCTCTGTTCCGCCACGCCCCCTTAACTCCTCACACCTGTTCCTTGTCTCCGTGCTCCCCACCTGCGTCTCGTTCCCCTGTCCTTATAAGCCCAGCCGATCCTCAGTTCCTCGTGCTTGCATTTGTCTTGTCCCGTCTGAATACCTGCTTGTCTGTTTCTCTGCTTATCTGCCTGTTGCCTGTCTGCCTGCTTACCTGTTTGCCTGTCTGCCTGATTACCTTGCTTACCTGATTCCCGTAGCTAGATGCTAACTCGTGTTTCGTGTTGTGTCTTCCCTTTTCAGGTTCGTGCTCCTCGGGTGTTTAAGTAAGGTGACGCCTTATTTACAAGCCTGCGTCCCTTACTCTCTTCACGCACCCTTTTTGGCAGCCGTGTTGGCTTTACCCTGAGTTCCTGAGAGTTTGCTTTTGTTTGTTCGTTTGAGGAGTACGAGCCTTGTCTTGTCTTGTGTTGTGTGTTTCTTGTTCTTTATTAAAATATCGTTTAAACTGCTGAAAGCGTCTCCCCCTTCTCCTTACCTGCGGCAATGAGCCGTGACAATTTGTTTCCTTGCCTTTTACTCTTTGCCCGCTGGGCAAAGCTCTTCAGATAATGGATGGATGAATAGAATGCAGTAGGCAATCCTGTAAAAATACTTAAGTTTGTATATAGAAAATAAACAAGTGTAATATTATGTTATTTTTATTTAATCAGGAGTGAATTAGAGGTCTTGGGTTGGTGGGAAGGGTGGGGAGTGAGGAGGGGATGTGCTGAGATTAATGTATAAACGCATTGCTTATTTTATTACTAATTATGTATTTTCTTGTGATGATTGTCCTCCAAAAATATTCATGTGTTTTGGTTTTTGAAAAGAAGTTAGTATCGGTAGAAAGGTGAGTGAGAGACCCAACTACATACAAGGCATACAAGATTTTAGCTTTTTGGTTTAACCCTCATATGGTCTTTGTTTTTTGGTTACACAGGGGGTCCTTCTGGGTCTGGTGGACTCGATGATTTTTGGAGCTTTTAATTCAACATATTCGAACTTTTTTTGTTAAAATTCTCAGCAAATGTTTACTTCATCCCATTTGCAATATTATATTGCATATTGCATATTAATATAAACAAAAACATGTAGAAAGTTGTTCCCTTTACCTTTGTTAAATCATATTTATGCATAAAAGTGCCAGTCATTTTTCTTTTTATTAAAATATCGCAAAATAAGGAAATGCATGATAAAACAGGCATAACTGGAAAATAATTACCAAATGCAGGGTGACCATAATTTGGTCCTGGAAAACCAGGACACCTTAGTGCATGGGTAGGGGATAGGGTTGTTATTGTTAGTAATAGATCAATTTAATGGTCCAATAAAAGAAAATAAAAAACCAGGAGATTTTCCCACTTTCTAAAACGAAACTCGGATGTGTCCGGGGAAAACCGGACGTTTGGTCACCCTAATAAATGTAAATAATACATAAAGTTTAAATAAAGTTTTTCAGAACTATAGTGTGTAATTTTTTGAAATTCCATTAGAAATGTAACCTAGTCTTGATGGCGCATGGCATGAAGGGGTCAAAAAACTTGATGTCTTGTGCATGAGTGACTGCTTTGAGTGCAGGTCCTGGTATCATCAGAATCACATTGACAGCAGTGAGGGGTGGGGGTCATTCCTTGAGCTATCTTTTGTCATCCATACATTGTTATTTGCAAGCTGCTGACAGTCTGGCCCTATAACTGGCTGCTCACCGACTGGTCCTGAGGCTCGTTGCTCACCTGCTGATCATGGGACTGGCTGCTGGTGGGCCGATTCTGAGGTTCGCTTGTGTTTTGAAGCACCTGAGATACTTTGACAGGGTCCAAAGTCTGATGGCCAGACGACTGGGTCAGAACACTTCTAAAACACCAGGTCCTGTGTGGTTTTACAAGTATGCAGGGTATAGAACATAAAAAAAATGAGAGGCTCGTTGCTCACCTGCTTATCTTGGGGCTGGCTGCTGGTGGGTTGATTCTGAGGTTGGCTTGTGTTTCGAAGGTGGCTGAGGGGCTGATTCGACAGCTAGCTGCTCACTTGCTGGTCCTGAGGCTCTTTTATACCTCAGAGCTGGCTGATGTTCATCTTTCTCTTAGTGTCTGAATGATCCTCACATTATGAAACTTTTTCCTCTGCATCGCCATCAAAACCCTCTGCCTCTCCCAATATAAACTGTAAGGCGTCTCAACAGAGAATCACTTTGCCATCTTGATCAGTTGTGGTGTGGAACCACACAGACAGAGATATTTGTGGTGTCTGGTCACCAAGATTCATTCCCACAGACAGAGGGTGAAATGTGTGGGAATGTGGGTGCAGATAGAGTTGGGTGCTCCAATTTTGCATCAACATAACAACCTTGTGCGGGAACAGCACTGGTGGCTCAGACCTGCTTTCATTCACCTGCTTTACTCTCTCCTTCTCCCTCCCTCTCTCTCACACACACACATAAAGGCCCAGAGAGGAGGAAGGGAAAATGTGGGTACACAGGACCTCTCATTTCTACACTTTCACTAGACCCGGGTCCAATGGACCCGAAGACCATGAATGTAATACAAATGTGAAGGAGGAGGAAGGGGCGGAGGTACATGTGAATGTTTTCGGATTTATATACGGCCAATGAATCTCAATTCGAAAAAATATTTTTTTCTCAAGCTAAAATCTGAAAACGGGTCCCACAGACCCGAAGACCATATAAGGGTTAAATATTCACCAATTATATAATACCACCACTTTCCACAACCACTGAGACAGCTCTAAAGTATGGAAGGGAAATGTCACAATTTCCTAATCACAATTACAAATGAATTCCAAACACTTCAATTAAATGTCAGTTGCCAATTCATCAAATTTTTATACCACCTGACACACTTTGACAGGGTCCAAACTTTGATGGCTAGAAGACTGGGTCAGAGCACTTCCAAAACACCAGGTCCTGTGGGGTTTTACAAGTATGCAAGGGTTAGAACATACAAAAATGCTCTTAGGAACGACAACCAGTGAACCAGTGACAGGGTCATGGGTCCTCAAGGCTTAAACCTCAGATGCACATGGTAGCAAAAAAAACTGTTATGGTTTGAGCCCGTAGAAGAGTGGCAGATTATTGACAATGTTAACGCTGGCTGTTATAAAAAGGTGTCAAAATTGAATTGTTATTGAATTGTTATTGAACTGTGTGGCACAGTTTTTCAATTGTACGCTATATGAAAAATTGTATAGACCTAAACTTTGATTTTAGGTTGTTTGCCATTTGCAACTAACAGCTTCCATTTGTCCTGGAAGGCTTTCCAAGACAGGTTTTATTCTGTAGAGCATTTATAAGGTCTGCTACTGAGGTTGGCTGAGAATGTCTGGCTCACAATCTCCATTCCAGTTCATCCCAAATGTCTTGGATTAGGTTTGGTAAGGGCCAGGCAAGTTCCTCCACACTGAACTCATCCAACCAAGTCTATGGATATTGCTTTGTGCACTGGGACACAGTCATGCTGGAAGAGAAATGGTTCTTGCAGTGTGACTGTGTCCACAATGTTGGAGGCATGGTGTTGTCCAAAATGTCTTGGTATGCTGAAGCACTAAAATTGCCCTTCACCTGGAAGTAAGGGATCTACCCCAAACCCTGAAAAAAGGTATGCCCCTATAGTGTATTATTACTATATTATGGTAGCAGGATTAACACTGTGGTATATCATGTTATGGTAGTAATTCACTTAGAGTTGCAGCTCTAACTAACAAGTTGCTACCATTGCAGTTTTACTGCTGTGTTGATCATTGCCGGTCCTGGCCATTGAATATATTTTGGGTGGTGAATCATTCTCAGCATAACAGTGAGACTGACAGGGATGTGAAATGTTAGTGTGTGCATGTGTGGGTGCTGAACAGAGTGGGTCGTACACAGCAGAGCTTCTAAAAAGTGCAATGTCCATTCACTGTTCACTCTGTTAGACACTTCCAAACTGTTGGTCCACCTTGCAAATGTAAAGTTATCAGTAAATATTCATGTTATGCTGCACAGTTTGTGTTAGTCATCCTCTTGTTTATCAGTGGTCATTTCCTAGACACGGGACATTATTGGCTGTTCTCAGTCCGGCATTCAGTCCTGGCATGCACTGTATTTTGAAGTCAGTCTTGCTATTTCTTGTTTATCGTATTATCAGTGGACTTGCCATCCAGCTTGAATGGGCTATTACAGGAAACTGACTTCAATATTGCTTGACAAAACATCTTATACTTCTTCAATGCCACTTGGAATGAAATGTAATGCCAGGATTTCATTAAACCAAAAACTAGCCCAATTAGCTAATCTGGTATAATGCAGGGCTATAAATACCAGGCATCTGTTGATGGGTTGATTTGGCACTTTTCTGATCCTCACATTTGTGTAAGGCTTTAGCTGCCCTGATTCCCATTGTGGCAAGTTTAAAAATGTTGTTTGTGTATTTTTTTTCTTGTAAGTAATTAACAGCTCCATTCAGACACTGTGAAATTTAACTTTTTATGCTCTTAATCGGAAACAAATAAATCTTTGTCAAATAGCATACATTTACATCTATTATTTTTGTTAATGTTGGAAGTTGGAATAACATTTTTTGTGGGGTTTTTTGTGTTGTGCCAGTCATTACATAAACATTTTCCTGCGTGATCAACGACGTTTTGATATAAAATATGATATCATGAGCTAGGTTGATGTGCTTCAGGATGGCATTTCGAAAGCCAGTACAACCTGAAATGTCTGGCACATTAAGGGACATGTGTGTGAAAATTCTAAATCACTACTCAAAGAGTGGTCACAAAACTGGCGGAGGCAGTGTATTTGTGCACATTCATGAGAACAAGTTCCACCAAAATGCAATCTAAATCAGTAGCTTTTTTTTACTGTAAAAAATCCATTAATATAGCTGGACGTTAACATAATTATTTTCGTTATCAACCACAATATATAATAAAATTATAAAGCTTTAGTTTTTCATTATTTACACTGAAGTAGGGTGAATGGTATGGAAAATCCATAACTAGCCCCATCAGTTTCAGGGTTTCTCAAAAGGTATTAACCATCATACATTCAATTATGGGTTTTAATATATATTGCAAAACCTTAGTGGTCAATGACTTAATCAAGCCTGGAACCCACAGACACCATCAGATGTCCTGCCAGGCTTTCCTGCTCGTCCTGTTTGTTCTTGGGTCATTTATCTTCAATTTTGCTTCAGTAATTGAAGTGCATGCTCGATTGGATTGAGGTTGGTGATTGACAAGGCCATTGCAGAACATTCCACTCATTTGAATTAAAAACAGCTTGCATCTCTTTCACAGTTTGTCTCAGATCTTTGTCTATCTGCTGTGCTATGTACTGCCCACTGGGGTTTGATTAGATCTTAGCAAATAACATAACCCTTTATGGTTCATAGTTAATCCGTTAATCCTGCTGCTCATGTTTACAGTAATATAATCAGTAATAACAAGTTCTATAAGCAGCCATACTTGTCTGCACTATAACACTGCCACCCCCATCCATGATGAATGGGGTGGTGTGCTTTATAGTGGTTTGCTTTTTTGAGGATTAATGGCAAAATATAAACTGGGCTTCCTGTTTTTAAGACCCAATAAATTGATCTTGTAAAACGTTCTCTAGCTTGTTGACTTTGGTACAGATATCGTGGGTGTCGCTTATGATTTTGTTTTGATTTTTCTGTGTAATGATGGTTTGCTTCACTGGCAACATCTGCTCTTTGGACCCATTGAGGTTTAACTGCATCAGATTCCAAATGTAAATGCCACACTTGAATTAATCCCTAATCTTTTTTGTTTAATTGTGTGGAAATTAAATTCCCCACCATCGAACAGCTGAGCTGTCAATCCTCCAATTACATTTGGACCATACAAATGGGATTGTAAGGATATGGTAATAATTCTTGCACTGTTCACCTGTTTAACTCTCATTTTGAGGGGTGGTGGTGGCCTAGTGTGTAGGATAATAGCCTCTGGACCAAGAGATTGTAGGTTCAAATCTTACCTTCAGCATGCGACACTTGCTCCCATGTTGCTTTAGGGAGACTGCCCACTGTAGTTAGGCAATGGAAGTCGCTTTGGATTAAAGTGTCTGATAAATGCCATAAATGTCAATGCACTTTGTTTATTCTGGACTCTGTAATATGCTTTGTTGACATGCATATATTATGAATCTGACTATTTATTTTGCCATACGTGACTGTATATTTTGGCGTTTGTAATTTATTAGCTACAAAGAATTAGCAACGGAAATGCTAAAATGTACAAATTCATCCAACTCATTCTGGATTCCATATTCTATGAAGTTACCTGCTATGAACATAAAAGTTACAATAAGTTTGGTTTGGTATACTGCACACACACTCACACATACATAACATGCATGAAATCCAAATGCATGTAATCTACAGCATAAGTGTTATAGATTATCTGCTTAATTTACCAGGGTTTCACTTGATTTAGATGGTCCAAACTCACATCTACAGATGCAAATTTCAGATGATTCTACCTCTTGTGTTTTTCTTCTGATAAGTACTTTTCTAGGAGTAGTCTTGTACTCAGGGTTTTGTGATTACAAAAAACAGAAATCCATGCTGAAATTATAATTTCACATTTCACAAGTCTGTCTACTGACATAGTCTGTTAATGATGTTAACCATAATCCAGATACAATATGACCATAACTAGGAGCCAGTGTGAATGTTTATATAATGGAAACTTATAGCATGTCGATGTATTTATTTCTCTATATATAAAGTCTAATTAAATGCATCCTTATAGTCTGATACACCAACCCAGACCACAGTAGGATGGATTTAGTAATGTGTCAATTGGAGGTTGCACCTTCCATAACAATTATGTGGATCAATGTTGTTAAGTTCTTATCAAGTGCTATATGACATGTCTAGAGTTGGCCTTCTGCTTCATTAACAAGAATGATGACTATAGATCTGTATTTGTGGCATCTGAGTGAAAAGATGTGCTAAAGAGCATAGAGGAATGCAATTGTCAGAATATTTATACTATACAGTCTTTGGCATTACCATGAGAATTTTCAAAATTTCATGGATACAGCCATCATAATGAATTGAAAACTAAATCACTGGTTCACACAAATATGAAGATGTTACACAATTGGCAATGTTTTAAATAGATTACTAAAACCTATCAGTTCAGTATCAGTGTTTACTACAAACTTTTTCTGCAGTTAAACTCTTATTATTGTTCTTAGGCACTTCTGCTCTGCATGCTGAGGGCAAAGCTGTCTTACCTCCCAAACTATTGGCATATGATAATCATTCCATATCCTCAGGCTAGGTTCTACTTGGGTTGACCTACGTATTGAAGCAGTTCTCTTCTTGGGGTATTTACTTTTAACTTATGGATGGCCAGTTCCATCTTCAACTTTATAAGCCCATTTCTCCATAGAGCTCTAAGTGACCAAGGGGCATCTTTATGCGTCATCCAACATCCGACATTTTAAAAGATTTCTATTAGTTAATATGTGCTGGTGCTTAAACATTTAACTGAACTGTGTTTAGTGGCCTGTATGTGTGTGTGTGTCTGTGTGTATTTGTTTGTCTCTCTGTCTGTCTATGTTTTTTAAATCAGTTAGGCATAAATGGCCTTCAGTGGAAAGTGGCTTTGGAAGTTTGCAAAAGTAAAGTTGAAAAATGTGTCATCAGTGACATGGTGACGTGTTCAATAAATGAACTAACTGCACAAAACTTAATGCAGGTACCGTGAGGTCATAGAAATTATACACAGTATAAAAATTCTCATTTAAATCTCTGCATTAAGGTGCCACAGATTGGTTGTATATATCACTGAGGACCACATATAAGAGTGGCTCAGATCTGATGGGAAAAGATCAGTGTGGAAAATCCACACAGTTTGGGAAAGATTATTTCTGCACAACATCTGACTTGAAAAATTTCACATGAACCTAGTCATGTGAACACAACCAAAATCGGCTGAAATTGATCATGATAAAAACGATACTGTGACATTGATAAGGAGAAGGCGTAGCCAAGAGGCATCTTCAAATAGGGATATTTGGGTCTCTACGCTTACAGCATGCAACTCTTTACACTTGACAGGCACTCCTGGTGATGGTAGATATAAAATGCACATGTGCCAGCAAAATACATATTCAGACAAACTACCATGTAAAACATCCCTCTTGTAGAGAAAAGCAATTTAGCAAGCAGTGACAAACACTGAAGTGCAGCAGCCAAGGGGAGACTCACAGGTATGCAAATTAGCCGAGGACACTTCACACAAATGCAGCACTGCCACAATATTAGTTTTTTAAATAATAAGACTAAATTATATGGCTTTGTCTGGAGATCTGAGGCACTAATTGAAGCTACACTATAGCCAAGTGTGAAAGGCTATGAGGAAATTATCTGTGTAATGAAGAAATTATAAAAATCTGATCTTTTGTATGTCAATGTGACTTTCTAAACTTCTACACCTCAGTGAAATTCCATCTATACACCCAACTGTGCATCCAGCTTTGTTGTACAGTCTGCATATTTCAACATAATGATAATTTGATTAAATGATCATATAACGGATTTTCATGAGCAGAATCTGCTTTGTATTTACACTGTCTTGCCTTAATTACAAGTGTTGCTGCTTGAAGGTCTTCAAAATAAATATATATATATATATAGCCTATTGTGTGATGTAACATGAAGGGCCCGATTTTCAGGGTCGCGCCTGGCGCAAAGTTCAAATTTGGTTGTCTTAAATTAGTAAATTAATCATGGGTTTGTTTTGGGCGTTGCATGCAATAAACCAATCAGAGTTCACACTCTCACTCCCTTTAAAAACCTGGAGCATTGTCAATGGTGTGCTGTGTATAATGAGGTGAAGACATGGCAACAATTGATCTTCTGGGTTGGAGGGAATCCTCCCAAACCCTTTGCAAGAGGTGCTTATTGTAACAGCCCACCTATCCCTTTTTAAAGAGTGTATTTAGTGTATTTATATATTTGTCCAGCGCTGCTGCTCGCTCCTTCTAATGAAAGAAGCAGCGTGTGGACGCATTGTGAACTCTTCCCAAAGTGTCAGACGTCCATATGATAGCCTTTGAACAATGCGCGAATGATTACAAACCAGGTTTTTTTTGGTCAGTGGGAAAATGACTTTAACTTCTCATAAAATAGCAAATTTGCAGTGACACGCCTGACTCAGCGCAATGTCATCTGCTATCTTGACAACCTACATTTCTGCCAGAAGAAAAGAACGATGCACTCGCACAAAATAGCAATGATGGGTTGTGCAAGTCGTGAAAGCATGGTGCGCCATGTGCATTATTGGGCCCAAAGAGTCAGACATTACATACAACAGCTGGATTTTGAAGGTCTGTACATAAGCCCAAACATTTTAAATTAGAATCCTTTGCACAGTCTCCTTCCATTTTCTTTATTTTTTTTTGATATTATTCTGGGAACACATCTGTAAAATATATGGATAAGGACCAAAAAGTTGGATTTATTTGCTTTGATTTGTTTTCAAGTGATTTAAACAACACTCAAAAAGGATTTACATCAATTACTGAAGTGCAATTGATTTATATGATTTGCTACACATTTGCAAACATGAGGAAATATGCGTTTTGGTATTCAATATCAGATCCTTTTATTTTCTGTCCCTCAGCTCCATTGGGATTGATCACTCATATGCTCAGCTGGGATTGATCAGTTCTCATACACTCTTGCTTACATTATCACAGCTATGCATATAAATATCCAGACTTTTCAGAAATGTGTGAATAGATTTCATTTTTGAAGACAAAGCAACTCCAGAAGGATCAAAAAGCCCAGTGCAGATATAAGATAAGATAAGATAAGAAAGTCCTTTATTTATCCTGAGGGAAATTTGTTTGTCGTATACATGCTCAATGCAAAAAGAGGATAGGAGTTAATAAGGGTTCAAAAGAAGAAAACAAAAGAATAGTTCAAAATACAAAATCAAATAAGCTAACAAAGTGACAATATAACTAAGGCAACAGTAATAAAATATCACTATTAGTGCAATTAATGTGACATAGTGTATGGTTCAGGTGTTCTGAAAGTGGCATAGTGTTTGCCCCCTGAGTGCAAGCGAAGTTAGCAGCATGTGATTGGGGATGACACATTCAATAGCAAACCAGTGAGTAGGTTAGAGTAAATGAGTAATATTGCCCAGAGTGAGAAAACAATTGACGTTAATACCAGTCTAGAGAAAATCACCTACAGAATGTGGAAGATTTGAACAGTCTTATGGCCATGGGTAGGAAGGATTTCCTTTGGCGTTCAGTTCTGCATTTAGAGGCAATGAGTCTTTTGCTGCGTGTGCTTTGATGGCCCATGATGGAAGCATGCATGGGGTGGGAGGGGTTGTCCATGATACTGAGGAGTTTTTTCAGCATTCTACTCTCAGACACCTCCGTCAGGGTCTCCTGTCTGACACCCAGGACCGAACCAGTCTTTTTTATCAGCTTGTTCAGGCTTTTGGCATCAGTTGACCTCACCGCACCGCCCCAGCACACCACTGCAAAGAACACAGCACTCTCTACCACAGAGTGATAGAACAGAGTCAGCATTTTCCTACACACATTGAAAGACCTGAGTCTACGCAATAGGAAGAGCCTGCTCTGCCCTTTCTTGAAGACAGTGTCTTTGTTCTTGGACCAGTCCAGCTTCCTGTTGATGTGTACCCCCAGGTACCTGTAGTCCTCCACTGCCTCCACGTCCGTCCCTCTGATGGTGACAGGGGTGGTAGGAGGAGCCAGCTTCCTAAAGTCCACAACAAGTTCTTTTGTCTTAGTGATGTTTAACTGTAGTTTGTTCCGTTCACACCCCTCAACAAAGCTGCCCACCACTTTCCTGTATTCCTCCTAATTTCCGTCCCTGATACAGGCCACAATGGCAGAGTTTTAAAATATAAGTATTTAAAGTATAGTATAATAAATTATAGAATAATCATTCTTACCATAGACTTCCTTTCTTTGAACCATAGTCAGTTGTATGGAAGGCAGTTGTATTGATAGGGGCATGGCTTTAATACTTGGATTGTGAAAAATTAAATAAATACTATTATTGTAAAAAATGTCACTTAAATGTAACTATTATTATTATCATCGCCACCATCATCATCATCATCATCATTATTATTGACATGCATGGAAGTTATGGTGTAAAATGCACAATAGTGGAATATAATCTGCTTTTGTTTCTACATCATCTCCATTAGTTTCAACATCATCTACATCAAAAGGGAAATGTAGGCTGATTGGGTTAAAAAAAAAAGACTTAAAAGCAGAGCAGGTTTAAAAAGATTACTAATGTGTATTTGTATCTTTTAGTCTTTCCAGGTGTTTGGGGTGTTCAATCTCACATCACAGCTAAATAATGTTGGTGTATTCTGTTAGCTGCTCACATGTGCATATTACTATTTTCTCATAACCCTAATGAAGTCTGTTTAAACTGAACTTAAACTGCAGTTACTGAATTTTGAACCTATAACACATGCACTGTAAAGAAATGACTAATAGCAATGATTAAGTGAAAATCAATTAATTCAAATGTAACTTTTATTACCAACCAGCCAGGTCCAATATACATAACCACAAACATAATAATTGACAGACAAGGCCATAATTGCATTTAATGAGAAATGATTTTTTGAAAAGTTGACCTTATCAGTAAAGGCTGTAATATTAATTAAAATAGAAATGTTTTAAATCATTTAATTTATAATCTATTGGCCTGTTTTAATGATATTCAGAATCTGCCTGTTTCTGTAGCTCTTCTAAACCACATACAGATTGTTTTCCAGTAAAATGAAGATAAAATGCATTTATGCACTGGATGCATTTCACATTAGAGCAGTATTCATTAGGGGTTCTAGTATGCTAGGAAACATATTTGGTGCAGTATTTCAGGTTAGTATGCTTTAACAATTTTGTTTTAAAAAAGAACATATCGTGACATTGCCTGTTGAGACTAGTCACTGTAAATTAGTGATTAATTAATGGAAAAAAAATAGGCTGTAACAAGTATACCCTGAATGATTGGTGCCCTTATTAAATTGTTGAAAAGGGCTGATGAGAATTACTCTTAGTGTTTATCACATGTCTTTAATCAGAGTGTGTGTGTGCGTGTGTGCATGTGTCTTCATGTTTGTGCATGTGTGTGTGTGTGTCTGTGTTCAAAGTCATGCTCTTTAAACTCATTCCTGATTATATTTACAGTGTGTTAGGGCCCATTTTCCAGCTGAAAGAAAACAAAGTCATTAGGGAATACTGTGTACATGGTCTGCAGACAATGTTTGGGTGGGTAGTTTGTGTCGAAGTAACATACATATTAATTTTTAATAGACCCACCAGGGACATATACTTCAGATATAACAGAGATGTATTTAAGACCCAAACCATTGAGTGATACGTACACAAGGAGTAACACCTTGAAATCAATGTTTGCTGAACTGGGAGCCAATGCAACCTGAGAATTTAGATTTTGTGATTGGGATTATTTTCTTTTTTTTCCACTACTGGTTGCTTAATTCTCATATTAAATATTCATGGTTATGGTTTACGGGTTTTTTTTTTTTTCAATATTTTTAATATAATTTTAGGATAATAACTTGAATAGATTTTCTATCCTCATTCAGTAATTCAGGAAGGCACTGTGGCTTTTCTCTAAAGCCCATTACAATGATAGCAATAATAATAATAATAATGATGAACATCATAATGATAATGATAACGATAATAATTATATGCCTACAGTGTTCACCTGTGGCTGCTGACAAATTAAAATATAACCACTTTCCAGCACAACTCTCAGCAGCAACAATGTTTTTTGTTCTAACAAGTTCTCCAGCTCAAAGACAAATTAATAGCAATTAGAGTGTAGTGGTTGCATTGTGGTTCTTCTCATAATTACAATATTTCCTGCAAGACTTGGAGGCAGAATTAGCACCACTTTTACCAGCCCATACTACATTCATAATGGGTGAACTGGGAAGGCTTTTGCCCCAGGGGTATAGTCTATGTTTATGGAAAGAGATCATTATTGGTTAAAAAATTTGGATTTGGTGCCAAGAGTAAAATTCAGACAGGTCTGGTTCGGCTTCAGGTATGGTTTTACAGCTGAAAAACTAGCCAATCACATAGTACTTAGTTGCTGCCATTCATCCATCTAGATGGTCACCTTAGATAAAGGCTAGTGTTACATTTGTTATCTAGGTAATCCAGTATAGGCTGTTTGTGCTATCGTTTGTGTTGGAAAATTTTTAAATGGGAAAGAGGAAAGAACCTGTAGTACATTGGTTGAAAAATATTCATTTTTTTCTAACATTTGTTTCAAATAGCCTATAATATTTAAATATAAGTTGGTTTACATGCATCCTTTAAGCTCTAGACCAGGGGTGTCAAACTCAAATTCACAGAGGGCCAAAATTAAAAAAAGAACATTGTCGAGGGCCAGACAAAGTTTTATTATTAATTTATTTATGTTTTTATGATCTTTAAGATACAGTAAACTACTGTATTAACCATCCTAATATATTACAATTGAATTTTTGCTTAAATACTGAAACC
>JBBKCR010173863.1:1565-15036 GCA_037577295.1 Ladigesia roloffi | reverse complement strand
TGTGTGTGTGTGTGTGTGTGTGTGTGTGTGTGTGTGTGTGTGTGTGTGTGTGTGTGTGTGTGTGTGTGTGTATATAGTTTAGATATAAAATATGTATATTTTACTATACAGATGTCCATATTTTAGATTTCTAGATTTTATAGTGCACTGTTGGTAAAGAGTTTGATTCTATTCTGTTGTGAGGTTTTTTGTTTTTCTCCTAACTTTGTACTGTTCACTTGTGGCACAAAAATTTTTTACCATATTTTATTACTGTTTTGAATTACTGTGGTTTTCTTTTGGAAGACCCCCTTACTGAAGCTCATTGAAGCGGGCCTCTGAGTAAAGCATGTGTTTTGTTCCTGCTCCTTCAGTACTGTTGGAGATGGACTGGTTTTAATTACGGTTTTGATCTGCTGGTCACCTACACCAATCGCTTCATCGTTTTCAAGAGAAATACCCTCAGTCAGCCATGTGGGGGCGCTGTGAGCCTACAACCACAGCGACACCTTGCATTCAGGTGAGCTGCCTTCTACACACATTACACTGTGGCTTGTGTGTGTGTTTATGGAAGATACACAGTGCCCTTCACACATCTTGTGCCCACTGAGAACATGAGATGTTTATCAGCACTTTTATTTCCTGTCAAAAAAGGAGCTAAATACAATCAATCAGTCCATTGTGATTTTATTGACATTTATCTTCTCTCCTAAAAGACAGGTGGTATTTCCTATTACCGTCCAGGATTTGTTTTTCTATTTAGCCCAAAATCAAAAAAAGGTTCCTTTTTTGTGTGTATTTGTACTTACTTCGAGTGTTACAAAGCATTTCTATGGATGCTTGAATTTATGCCCACTACTTCACATTGGTTTTGCATATTAATTTATAGAAAACAAATTCCCTCTCCTCTTTGATAAAAACAGGTTACGGCTTGCTTCATTTGATGGCAGTGGCAAGCTGATTTGCAGTCGTTCCACAGGCTACCAGCTTCTGACTCTGGAAAAGGACCAGGTTTGTCTCACATATATGCATACAGATGTTCAAATAAATGTTTACAGATTTTACCATATTCCAGTACAGTGTGCAATTTACTGCATACATTTGGTGAAGGCTTACTGTGGCAAGGCTACATCATTTTGCAGTATGTTTTCTTATAAATTACGTACAGTACTGTGCAAAAGCCACAGCTTTCGTAGATTTTTTTGTTATCTTTAGGATACTGGGTAGACTAAATGAATAAAATGTGAACAAATTTTGAGGAAGATATGATATGAAACTTTGGAGATTGAAAATGTTCTTGATATATAACATTTCCTTTTTTAAAATAAAAACATAATATATTTTTTCTTAAGGAAATTAGATTATTTAATAATAATCAGGGGCTTGCCAATCTGATATTCAGTATCAGTCAATTTAAAGCGTTAGTTCACCCAAAAATGAAAAGTTTTTTTTTAATGGCTTACCTCCAGGACATCCAAGTCGAAGGTGACTTCAGCAGAACACAAACGCAGATTATTAGCTTTAGCCGTAGCAGTCTGGTAGTCATATAATGGAAGTGGATGGGCGTCAAACCTTTCAAAGTAAAAAAAAAAACATGCAGAGACAAGTCCAGATTACACCATGTGGCTCGTGACGACACATTGATGTCTTAAGACATGAAAAGATAGTTTTTGTGAATAACTGAACAGTATTTATATAATTTTTTACCTGTGAAAGTCAACCATCTCGAGCTAGGATACGCAAACGCCGGAATCTCTGTGCTCTGTATAAACAACGAGTGATGTATTCACGCAACAGATCACTTACGGCGTTTGTGTAACCTACACCAAAGCGCATACACAGGGGGAGACTGTCATATTTCAGAGGTAAAAAATGATATAAATACTGTTCACTTTCTCACAAAAAACGATCGTTTCATGTCTTAAGACATGGGGTGTAATCTGGATTTGTCTGTGCATGTTTTTTTTACTTTGAAAGGTCTGACGCCCATCCACTTCCATTAAATGACTTCCAGAATGCTACGGCTAAAGCTAATTATCTGCGTTTGTGTTCTGCTGAGAAAAAAAGTCACCTTCGACTTGGATGCGCTGGGGGTAAACAAATAAACATCAAATTTTAATTTTTGGGTGAACTATCGCTTTAAGTCCAAAATATAAATGTGCTATTAAGAGAGACACAGATGAGGACAGGAATATGAAAGAAATGGGAACAAATAGTATTGATCACGAGTAGCAGGGCTGCGTCCCAAATGGCTCCCTGCTCCCTATATAGTGGACTTAAAATACAGAACTACATAATGGACACACTGGCACTATATGGGCTCAGAACCTAAAGTTTTATGACTCATATAGCACCCTCTAGAGGAAGCATTTACAAAGCCATTGCAGACACAGCCCAGTATGTTTTGACTAACAGATTCATTGTTTGATAGGGAGGCAGGCTGGTACAATAATAAACCTTTTTGAAGTATTAAAATGTATTGTTAATTGTAAATATGAAGGAATGAATTGTATCTTGACTGTAGGAGTATGTGGTGATGAACCTGGACAGCCGTCTCTTGTCCTTCCCACTGTACGTGTGCTGTAACTTCCTGTACACCTCACCATCCTCCGAGCGCAGGGCTGACGCGGGGGAGACGGAGAGCAGCGCCCGCAGCACATCCTGAATCAACAGCCAATGACCTCCATCGTCATCCTGTGACATCATCACTTCCCATCAATACAAACACCCGACAGCGCAGCTCAGCCTTAAAGCCTACTTTTTACCGTCCTTTTTCTATGCCTTGGTGTATATTAATTTTGTTATTGTCTTATTTTACTCTTCTGTTTTTTAACATTACAACGAGTATGTGTACTAATTTTGCCTCAATTTTTTTGTATGAACGTTAACACTGTAAGTTCTGTTTTGTATATCCTTGTTGTTTGCTCATACGGTGTACTGTTCTGTTCTTATTTTTTGTGCATTCCTATTTATTCTGTGTTTTGTACTCGAACAGAACTGGTGCTGGCTTTTTTTTTTAAAAAGGTCATCTGTTTTCTAACAGTGTATGGCAGGGCGGCTTTATCACGGGAGTAAAACTGACAGTATTGGTTTTGAACAGCTGGGCATTTCGTATTTTCCATAGTTCCATTATTGTAGCAGAATTAGATTCGGTATGTTTATACGTTGTAAAGATGACTCGCATTTTGGACCAAAATGACATGGAATGAAAATAAAGTATGAAGAAATGAGCCATTGATCGTTTTCTCCTAGATGTATAATTGATTTGAATAGTTTAGAGACCATGTTTCACACTTTTGCTCCTTTAAGTTATTTGTGTAGTTTTAAATGAACCAGGGCCTTCAAGGTGGTATATGTAAATGTGTAAAGAGTTTTGTGGAGCATTTTTAGGCACCACTCATTTCTTCTTATTTTGCTTTCAGAGATCCAGACTTTCTTTTATTTTAATGTGGTCTTGAGGAACAGTTCTCCAGGCTTCCGGAAGGACTTTCAAAGTCTCTCATTTTCAATCCAGTCCCTAAACCTGATCAGTTTCAGAGAAATGGTTGCTGTTTATACCACACATTGACCTACATATGAATCACTAGCAGAAAACTATCTAACTGAAGTCCTGAACCTATGAAGAAACTGGATTCCAGATGATCAGGTGGTGATCAGTCTACTGGTGGTATACAGACTTTTGCACAGTACTGTACATCATGCGTACATTAAAAGGACTGTTTGGACTAATTTCATGCACTGTAATTAAACCAGACCACTTGTAATTTAAACAGGTTTCATTTTAATGTAATAATTGTATTTCCCGTACAAAAACAAATGGGAGAGAGGACAAATCAAATCACAACATGAATATGAATTCACTGCACAGTGTCAATCAACTTCAGGGGTTAGAAGACGTCACAAAGTCCATCACAAAGCCTGATCATTCATTACTTCACACCAACATTACAGATGGTATTCACTGAGCTAAAGACTGGAGGCTGTCCTTCAGCCTGCGGGTCACGCTGGGCAGTAAGTTTAGATGTTCGTCCACACAGCTGCCCACACACTTCTCCATCAGCGACCGGACAGCCGCCTCTTTTGCTCCAGAATTGAACAGGTCTTTGGCCTTGTCGTTGCAGTGCATGGTGCATCTCGTCAGACGATCCTGAAAAACACATTAAACCACAGGCATGTCCCAACATTGCATTTAATTCCACAAATGCGTGTGTCACTTTAACAAAATTACACATGACAAACAGTCAAATATGCACAACGCCCTTTTCTGAGCAGTGTATTAAGCCAATTGTTGTTTAAAAAACTTCTCTAAAGTGGCCTTCAAAACAAACCACAATGCATATAATTATTTGTTTTCTTATTACAATAAAGCTAATGGTTATCATACATGATACATCACACTGGTGTGTAACTGATTGGTTTGAAGTGCAGCAATATACACTGCAAGTGCAGTTTAATGGATGTACAATTTTATGAATGAGTTTCTTCAAAATATCCTCCTCTTGCCTTTATGACATTCACCACAACTCTTCCAGAAATTTTAGGTAGTAACTTGTGTCCAAACCCTCTCAGCACCTTTTCAGGCAGCAAACAGTTCTGTCTCATTTGCTGGAGCTCATTTTAACTTGTTCAGTCCAGACTGTCCCTGCAGCACTCTGTTGGGGCTTGAAAAAAAAAATCCCACTAGATCCTCAAGCGTGTATTCAGGCTTCACCTCTGTA
Source organism: Ladigesia roloffi (assembly GCA_037577295.1). NCBI lineage: Eukaryota > Metazoa > Chordata > Actinopteri > Characiformes > Alestidae > Ladigesia > Ladigesia roloffi. The sequence goes on along the minus strand of JBBKCR010173863.1, from coordinate 10,339 downwards.
TAAACTGACTGTGGAGAAATCTAAATACCCTTCAGTGATGGCACGGCAATGAATGGAATAGAGTCTGCTTAAGTATGGATGAAGTGGTTTAATCTCACCTGAAACTGTTCAAGCTCACTGGTGACCAGTCCCTGAGCCTTGGCCAGAGGTGCGTGACAGACCTCTATGCACTGGTGCACCTGACCCATAGAGTCTGCAGTGCGCTCGCAGCATTCTGCACTGCAGCGGAACATGCGGCCCTAAACATCCCGGTGATAAGGGTCAGAAACATGCCATTAGTTACTTACAAAGAGGCTGAAACAGAAATACCAAAACAGTAAAAGTTAAAAGAAAATGAACATTCTTATTTTTATATTTAATATGTATTGTTTATCAATTGCTTCAGTAGTATCAAGGTTAAGGTATTGCTTTTACAGTAGTCATTTGATTTGGTTGTTTTTAAAGGGACCGCTCCATTATTTTTTTCAAAAACTTCTATCCGAATAAAAAATAAATGTAGCTAAAGTCTGTGCCACTAGTTTAGAGTGACACTTTCTACACCACAGAACTGACAGACTCAATCAGAAATAATGCATTTCACTTTTAGTGGGACCTTACATATTGCACTGTGCAAAGGTTATGTCACCACACATTTCCTTTTTTATATTTTGCTTCAAACAAACTTGCTGGGGCACAAATACTATTTTGGGTAGATTATTGAGGCATATTGAGTAGATTAAATGAAAATGAGAAATGAGAACAAATATTTTATAGCGACAAAGTTTTAGGCCTGCAAAGTGCCTAAAGATACAAGGAGACTACATAAGGAGTTCCAGCCATTCAGCACCACCAGTATACTGATCACCGCCTGATCATCTGGAATCATTTGCACCTGTTGCTTCAGGCCTTCAGTTAGATATGTTTTGCTCTGCTTGAATGATTTATATGTAGGTCACTGTGTGTCTTAATATACAAAAAACCTTCCTCTTGTCGGGTTCAGTGAATGGACTGAAATAAAGAGTTTTTTGGACTCAGAGGGCTTTTTAAAAATACTATAAAGTCCATTCTAAAGCGTATGAGGCTAACGTATACAATACTGTACACGGGTATAAAGTCTGTAGGACATTTAACTCTAATATTATTCAAGCGAACGTATCCATCATGCGATTTTTCTGTGAATTAATTTATTTATTTTATTGATATCAACCATGTATTGATGTATTGGACTGTGTACTAATCTCTTTATAAATGACTACTGTAATTACTGGAGACCATTTTAGAGAGTTCTTTACTTTTATACTCTAAATACTTTCGTTTTCAGCTGTTAAGTGTCTTAAACGGTAAAGTATTAGTCAAATCTAATCTGAAAGTAGTTTTAATTCCCACCCTTGACTGTGACTCTGGAGTAGCCTGCCCCCTTGGTTCTGCCCCATGGTTTTTATCCTTAAGGTTCTGCATCTTGATTCTGTACCTGGATTTGATCAAAGAGTACTGACTTCCTGGTTCCGCCCCATGGTTTTTCTACCCCTGAACCTGCCTCCTTAGTTCTCCCCCAAGTTTTACCCCTGATTCCCCCAGACGTTGCCCTCCTGGTTCTACCCTATCTAATACCTGCATGCCGCGGATGTGTTCTCTTTCCAGATTCTGCACCATCTCCTCCACCGACTGCTGCACTCGAGCCTGCTGCGCCTCGGCCATCTGTTCTCAGATCAGGACCACCAGCTCAGACCCCAAGACCAGCACAGAGAAGAGACCCCCACCCCGACCAGAGCTACCAGAACATCTGACCTGGAGCTGAACCGTCAGATTAACACCAGAGCCGGCTTCTGCTCTGACCAGTGCCGATCCTATCGCTGAAGACCTGTTGGCTGCAGGGTGTGACTGGTCTTATTGGTGTGAGTGGTCTACAGGGCCTGACGTATTTTACTTGTCTGGGTGGTCTACAGGGTGACCCTCATTCACAGGTGGAGACGCGCGTGGAAGGTGAGCGCTCACGCCGCTTCCACCTCCTTGTGACGTCACTTCTTGTTCAAGACTGCAAAAAGTCGGCTCTTTGAATCAATACAGTGAACCGTGGGAATCGAATACCGTTGTTATGAGCTGAGCGTTCTTGCAGCATGTTTTAAAAAGTTTTACTTAGGAGAATTTAGGAGTTTTATGCCTTACATTGCATCATATATTATTTCATGTATTATGGTCATCACAGTATAATTGTGACTAAGTACCACATGCACTGTGTCTTTTTTTTGTAAAACACTGCCTATTTGATGTAATTTAATCATTATATACCAAGTATAATATAAAATGTTGGCATTTGTGGAAATGATCATTTTAGTATGATTACCTAAACGATATTTGTGCGCACAGACTAATCACAGATCATAAAGGAACTGAATTTGGCTGACTTATTATAAAATTAAAAAAGAGGAGCCTTTTGTGAGTCGAATGTATCGACTCTTCTTGATGAGCCGAGCTAAATGGTCCAGATCACTAAAACGAGCCAGAACGCGCTCGCCCGGCATGAGTCCAAACGTGAAGCAAGCCGTGATAACAGACCGCTCCAGTTAATTAAAAAAATAAAATTAAATCACAACAATATTAATTTTAGCTGAAAATAAATTCTTTGCAAGCCTGCTCCTGGAGATACATAGTCATCATAATCATTATGTAAGAATATTAGGTAAAAAATAAATTCACTTTTTATTCACATTTTATTTATTTCCACCCTAAGATCATAATCTATTAGTTTTTTTATTTTATGCAATTTTTCTTTAAAAATAACAATAAATATATTAAACTAAATAGGACATTGATAAATGTTATACATGACTTTTAAAGAGACCAGCCTGGATTGGGATTGCCTTGTGTGCAGGGGTGGCAGAGCCTGGTGTTGTTTCTCGGAAAAGTGAAGGGCGCAAATTGGACCATAAGGCTGAATGACCCAGATGTCTCTTTGTAGTAAAGAGTTAGTAACTTTAATTTAATTTGGGTCATCTTTGAAATCCCTCAGGCTTAACATAACTCTGCATTTTGCCACCTTTTACTCCTCCACAATTGATGATAGATGAAGTTGCTGCCCAGACCAGATGCCCACTGAGGATAAACTATGGAGATTGTCCAGCAAACTCCGTCACTGCTTGTTGGTCTTCCTCTCAATGACCTCTACAGTAGTAATGGTAAATTTATAGAAAGTGAAGAGCCAAAGGAACCTGGGCAACAGCCCGTGTTGATACAGCCAGTTCTTGAACTTGCCTGGAAGAAAAGACTTGTGAATATTCTTCAGCTATTCCTCAGTCTATGTCACAGCCTCAGCAACATTGGCGCGCTCTGTTAGTGACACATTGAACCACATCCCCATGAAATTTATTGGGTTGCCCTTTATGAATTGATTGACCTCACCCTAAACTTGGAAGCTGAACGTACTGGTAACTCTGCCCTTCTTAATGACCATGTACCTGGACTTCCTGGCTTTGAACAGCATCCCTGCGTTCAGTTCATATACATAATGTAATATAGAAAAAGATTGCAGACCATGTTAAGTTGTGTATTTGAGTCTGCTCTTATGTCATTTTCTTCAGACTTTTATTTTGAAAAATGTAGCTTCGGCCAAAGGTGGTGTTTTTTAAGTGCGGGGTGAAGGAGCTTCAGCTGCAGCTGGTCAGTAAATACCAAGAGCCCAAAAAGATTCTGGGTCTGTGGTCAGGTTACGCCCCTCTGCACACAACAGGAGGCCATTTGCTCTTTTGCACTAGTTTTGTCCTATAAAAGAGCTGAAAATTAGGAATTACTGCAGCCCAAAGTTCTGAGTCTGTTTGAAACTTTTACTGGATCAGATTTTACTGCACATCCAAATTTGATGACATGTCAGATGTATTATTACTATCTTTATTATGATGTTTGAAAGTAACCTGTTGTTTAATATAAATGCATACATTGGTATGTTTTCTTATTCTTACCCTATGACCCCTGGCTTGAAGTGAACTTCAATGCTGCCAGCCAGGAGATATTCACTGATCTTATGTTCCATTTTTAGATTTCAGTAGCCGTGAGAAACTGAGCGTACACAATGTCTGTGAGAATTGCCGAGTTGAAAGAGCCGCCTAAGAAAATTGGTAAGACATATTTGGCCTTGTGACCTCTAGACCAATTACACAGACCACTGGTCCCTAAACCTGGGGTCCTGCAGGAAGTCTGTTTTAGATACTGATTTGGATCTCGTGTTTGGTGAACTGGAATGATGGTTACAGAGCAACTGCAGGATCACAACATTATCATTATTAATGATAAACAGAAACAAGATTTTACTCCATTTCATTCTGGGCCATTTTGATTGACCATTCATCATTTTAAAAAGTCACCCAATTTAAAAGCAGTTGCATCGATATGTGTAAAATAAAATAAAAAATGATGACAGATGAAATTGTAAGTGTCTTTGTCATCCTAAGCCATCATCGGGGGTGGAATCGGCGGGACGGCTGCAGCATACTTCCTCAGGAAGGAGTTTGGACCGTCTGTCAAGATTGATGTGTATGAGACGGGGACGGTAGGTGGACGTATTGCTACTGAGAACTTCAAAGGACAAGAATATGAAACTGGAGCATCTTTCATAAAACCATGCGATCTACACATGAAGCATTTTGTGGACACACTAGGTGAGTGCTTCCACATGCACATGGGTCTAGGTGATAGTAATATCCAAAAATGTTGACTGACCGTTATTAAGTGTATAATAAAAGAGTTCCTATAATAACAAATGTGATGTGCCTGGACACAATCACGTTGTCTCCCTGCTGAGTTTTTTCTTCTATCCTGTGTTGTTTACATTTTTGTTAAAAGCAGTGGGAGTCCAGCCAGTAGACATTTGCTGTTGCCAGGTTAGAGGTGACCAGAGACTGGATGAACAACTGCGTAGCTTCGGTTGTGAGAAAGGGTCGGATTCTTCTGTTGTAGAGAGGGTGTCTGCGTGTCCTGGAGACGTGGTCAACATTCGACAAGAAAGACAGTTCTTAATCTAGCATGACATTAAGATTTCTTAACTTCTTTGACGAGACAATAACAGAGTTCTCAAGAGGAACTGTGAGGTTGTGCCACGGTGATGGACTCCCTTTGATAAATTGAAGCTCAATTTTTCTGGTAATCAGCTTGAGGGGGTCGGCCAGCATCCAAGAGGAGACAGTCTGAGATGGGGGTAGAGAGCGATCATCACTGGAGGGGAAAGAGAGAATAAGTAAATTTTCATCTGTGTAATTGTGTTGGGAAAAATAGTATGAAAAGTCTATCCCCAAGAAAACCAATACAAAGAGAAATGAGTAGCGGTCCAAGGACAGAACCCTGTCTAACACCCGGGCACAATCTTTGCTGGGTAGACTGGGAGCCATGCCATGCTACCTGGTACCTCTGGTCATCAAGGTAAGAAGCAAACCATTGTCAGGTTGTTCCCAATACCCCAGCCTGGAGAGAGTAGCCAGGAGGATCCAATGGTTTACTGTATTGAAAACTGTGGCAAGGTCAAGAAGAATCAGAGCAGAACAGGTTGGCTGATCTAGCTGCATGAAGTTCTTCTGAGAGAGCAAGTATTGCAGTTTCAGCCTTGAACCCAGACTAGTGAGGGTCCTGAAAGTGAGTAGAGAAGGGGTTGCACAGGATTGGACAAGGTGTCAGTTTGATTGTTTGTGTTGGAAGCGAATTTCAGTGCACAATCAGTTTCCAGACTGTCTCCAGACTTTTGACTGGTAGCGTACAGGAAGTTCTGATGGCACACTGACTCTGACACTACAGTGAATTTTTTTCTCTTGTTCTTTATCTCCTTCAGGTTTGTCTGCCTGTCGTGCTGTGCCCTCTAAATCAGCCATTTTTGATGGGAAGGAGTTGACTTTTGAGGGAAGCGACAAGTTCAGCCAAAACACCCGCATGTGCACGTGGAAGGAGGGCATTCTGGAAAAATTCATGAGGTGAGTCCACCTGAGGTTCTCATCATCACCTGGACTGTTTTATATATACAGAGAATATACCAGTGGATCCTGGCATGTCTGGTCTTAGACCTCTGCAGCACTGATGAAACACTAAAGCGTAGGTTAGTTAAGAAAAGATGACGTGTGCCACTGTTTTGGTTTATAAAAATGTGAACACTTGTTTTGACACTGCAAGTTAGCTAGTACTCTGCTAGCCAGGTCTGTTAACTGATTTGAGGCCATTACTTAATTTTTCTTCTGAAAAACATGTCTGGAGAACCGTAAGTTGGCCACAGCAGGGTTGGTTTTGACTTGAGTATTTTCTGCAGATTTTCTTCACACACATGCAAATAGCAACTCTGTGGACAACCCTTATTCATCTATGTGCTGTGGGTGAAAAAATTTGCTTATATTTTAGGCTCAATGAAACTGAACTTTGTTAGTTTAAGTAAGAGCCAGTTTACTGGAAAGCGCCATTTTTTACGTTTGAACTAATTTCTGCCAGCTAAGTACACCTCCTAGTACATCACACAACTCCTAGTACACCACACAACAAAGGCATAATATTTCATCTGTCTATTGTAGCTCTTCCAAACTGAATGTTCATCTGTGCACATTAAACCATGACTCTGAGACCAATTAAATTGCTGAAGCATTAATCAAGAACTATTGTTCACTCTCAGCACTCAGAATGGTACTTGACACTTTATCTTCTCCTGACAGAATTTACCAGTACCAGCAGTCTGGTTACTCCTTCACTAGTGTGGAGCGGATGCTGCACGCCATGGGTGGAGACGGCTACCTCACACTGCTCAATCAGACCCTGGAGGAGGCCATGCTGTCCGATGGCTTCTCTCAAGACTACATCAACGATTTCATTAATCCAGTCTCACGTATTAACTATGCCCATAGTGCTGATTTCCCTGCTTTCGTGGGTGAGTCTCCCAGGACATTTTTGTTGACAAACATCCATTAAAATTTATTATTAAACATATAATTATGAATGTAAGTGTACATCTAAAAATAATGATGAATGCATTACTCAATATAATGATTGTTTCGTTTCGCAGGTCTTGTGTCCTTGGCCTTCTCTGACTCAGGGCTGTGGGCAGTCGATGGAGGCAATAAACAGGTTTGCTCTGGGCTCCTGGACCACAGTAAAGCTGAACTCCTCCAAGCCATGGTCACAGACGTCACTTTCAAGAGAAGGCCGTCCAAAGCCGGTGAGACAATAAACCTTGAAATGCAATGATTAACAGTTTGAGCTGATTAGCTGATCAAGGCCTCCATTTTTCTCTCCACCCCTCTTTCTGTCACACTCTCCTCTTTCTGTCACTCTCTCCTCCCTTCAACCAGGGTCTGTGGAGGATGTTTATGAGTTGAACTACATCGGTAAATCTGACCCTGACCACTCTCTTTACGACATTGTGATAGTGGCCACACCCCTTCACGAGGGCCTGTCTGACATTAACTTCACTGGCTTCTCGCCTCCGGTCCCCTCTCACTTCCCTGGTCACTTCGTACAGCTTTTTAACACAATGGTCCTTGGACGTCTCAACATGTCGTACCTGGGGACCCATCAGAAAGCAGCAGACTTTGACATCTCTGTGATTCTAACTACGGATAACAAGGCATTGCCCATGTTAAGCCTGATCTCCTCTGACCCGATTCACATTCCTTCAGGTTACCACAGGCCACCTGCCAGCAAAAGCAAAGTGTGGAGGGTTTTATCCTTGGAGCCGCTGTCCAAAGAGCACCTGCAAGACATGTTTGAGTCGTATGAGGATGTGGTGGAGAAATGCTGGTTATTTTGCCCCTCATACACCCCACCACCAAGCAGCATCCCATCATTCGTCCTTCACGAGCACCTGTACTACATTAATGGCATTGAATTGGCCGCCAGCTGCATGGAAATGAGCGCCATCGCTGCCCGCAATGTGGCTCTGCTTGCTCATCACCGCTGGCATGACCAGACAGCCAAAATTGACCAGGAGGACCTGCACACTCGGCACTGTGGGGAACTGTAGGGGGTGGGGGTGTCACTGTCCAGTCCTGGAGGCCCAGAGACGGGAAAACTAATCTCACTGTCCACTATATCGCACTTTAGTGTAACTTGCTGGTTCAGAGTAAATGTTAAACATCCTTCAGCCCTTCAACAGTGGTCAGTTGTTGGATATTTTGGGTGGGAGAAAACCCACGACCTTGTGGTGACAATGACCAGTGATGAATATGGTAGTGTAGGCTTGATGATCCCTGACCGATACTCCCTGCAGTAGGCTTTGTGTGTTAAAATTAAATGTTTTGGGTCTTATAGAAAAAGTAGCGGATGCCAAGTAGTTTAATACTAATTTAATATTGAGGTAAATATTGAATTTTCAATATTTTGAATTTTCAATATTTATCTCAATATTTTTCTCAATATTTAATTCTCAATATTTTTTAATTTTGCTTAGAAAGAAGCTGAAACTAGTGGCTTTTGTCTCACAAAGGTCCATGCAATAATTGGGAGTGTTCAGATTTAATTATATTATTTTGCACATTTGTTACTTTTGGTGTTATTTTGTACTAAAAACTTGCACTAAAATGTCTAAGAGCTGATATTTTAATTATGAAATACAGTCTCACCAAAAACTCCCCAAACTGTGAAGAGAATGTTCTGCACTGTTGCATTATTGTTAAATGTTTATTTTTGAAACAAATATATTGTCATTTTGACATGTATGAAACTTGACATTTGCAATTTAAACTTAATTCTCCACCTAAAATCCCTAAATATGAAAGATTTGAGCCACTGTGTATTATAAGCTTAGGGTCATTATTGAGTTGTTTACTAATGTTGGGAAT
>JBBKCR010173854.1:0-15037 GCA_037577295.1 Ladigesia roloffi | reverse complement strand
TATACAGATAATGAGTTCGAACAGGTGCCATTAATACAGGTAATGAGTGGAGGACAGAAAAGCTTCTTAAAGAAGACTTTACAGGTCTGTGAGAGCCAGAGATGTTCCGTGTTTGAATTGACCAAATACTTATTTTCCACCCTAATGTACAAATAAATTCTTAGAAAATCCTACCATGTGAATTCATGGATTTTTTTTTTACATTCTGTCTCTCACAGTTGAAGTGTATCTATGATGAAAATTACTGACCTCTGCCATCATTTTAAGTGGGAAAACTTGCACAATGGGTGGCTGACTAAATACTTTTTTGCCCCACTGTACATATATTTATATGTTGCCTTCAGCAGTTCGACCCACCCAATAAAAAAAAGTTATAGGCGCATTTTAGTCCGGACTGCTTTTCAAATGAGTTTCAATACCACACAGCCAATCAGAATGGAGCTTATTTACATATCCAAATAGTACAGTAACAGAAATAGCCTGTTTAAGTCTAAGGCATAGGCTAAGGCATAGGCGGTTCCACACGGGGGCCCCTCTGCCCTGAACAGTCAAGTATTTGAGTATAAATTTCTTATCGTGACATGCTGGCTTGAAGAATGGAGCTAACGCCACGTGTTCTAGATGTACTACTTAAAGCGCTACATACGCGCGCTACAAACACACTAAGCGATGATGGGAGAATATTGGTGTCCTATGGCTTCTAACAAGTAAATTCTAAGACAGATCTGTGGAATGCCATTTGTAAAAAAAACTTCACAAATTTAGAGGTGTTTTTCACCATTTAGCAATTTTCACACAATTGTCACACATTTAGAACTAAATGTGTATTTTTTGCCTCAAATGATCAGAAATCTAAATGTTAAATATAAAAAATATATCTCGCCCTGTAAATGTGAAACATTTCCAAGGACTCTTTGTTTAACATATATATTTATGATAATGGAAAATCCTCCATGTTGCCCTGTGATTGATCATAATTGTAATCACGGGGAATGATCAATTAGCCTCTTCTAAACATTTAGAGCTCAACATTTATATTTAAATTTTAACATTTTGATTTAGATTTAACATTTACATTTATAATCATAATTTATATTTAGCATTTAACAATTATGCAACAAGAAAATGTACCAAAACATAACACAGTTTTTTAAACACATAATGTGTGAAAATTGTATGAAATTTGTGTTAAATGATGACAAAATTACACCTCTAAATTTGTGAAGCTGTTTTTACAAATGCCACCCAATAGATGAGTGCACTCTTTAGTTATTTTATCAGAACCATCTACCAGACTCTCCAAGTGGGCCAGCGAAGGACACTTTACCTCTGAGGATTCTGTATTCTAGATGTTTATTTGTCACACACCCCCATCACCACACATACACACACAAACACACACACACACACACACACACACACACACACACTTTTCCCCTCCCAGACCAATGTAAACAAGATAAAGACCCATATACAAACTTTGGAATAGAAATATTTATATGTATTTACAGTGAATATTTACACTGGGGAATAAATAGAATACGTGCAAATGTGCAGATAATATATGGCCATTTGCTTTATAGCAAAAAGGATGTTATTTAAATAAAAGAAGCTCACTACATTTTTTCTTCTATATTTTTCTTTGCCTCTGTCATCTTCAGCTTGGTGTATCATGGGCCGAGACCTGTATTCTGTACAGCTGCTTTGTAACAATATTGGTTGTAAAACATGTTTAATAAATAAAACCAAACCAATGCTTTATATTCAGTCCTGGTGACCCTCATGCCTTTATTTTAAACATTTGTGTTTTACCTGTTTACCAGATGGACTCTGAGCTGCTTGGTAGCTGGACTCTTGTCACAGGATGGACAGATACCCACACCTAACCGGCGACATAACTTGTCGCTGGTTATCTATCTGATGCCTGTTTGCCTTTTAGCTGTTTAGCTGTCTTTCGGACTATTCCTCTGTCAACTACCCTAAGGTCTCTTAGCTTCTAGACTGTACACTTTCTTTTAGCCTGTTAGCTTTTTTACACTTTGTCTTTTAACCTCTTCTTTTAACATCTTCTCCATTTAGCCTCTCCTGTTAGATTATCATATTTGCATTGTCCTCTTTTAGTCTCTCCATGGAGCCTCTCCATTTGGCCTTTCAGCAGATATAACATGTCACAAGTTCTCTTACTCGTTGGAAGCACAAGTCCTTGCCTGTTATCTTTGCTGTCATTGACCATTTCTAACAGCACGGAGCGCCTCTTGCATGCAAACCCATGGCTAATTTGCATATATATATATATATATATATATATATATATATATATAATCCAGCTTTAAGATCAGCTATATATTTCATTTCCATCAAGCCCCCACACTTATGAGCTTTCAAAATTTTTTTACTTTGCACATAATTCTTTCTATTTACTACTCTTTTCTCTTGTTGTTAAATTTTCTTGCTTGAACAACATGGAGTATTATTTCTCTTCTTCAATGGGGTTTTCTTACTTTGTTTTTTGTTCCTTTTTACTGAACTGAAATCTAAATGTATGAAAGTGTCTTTATATATTTTTTAATTATTAAAGTGTTTTTTGATGCCATAGATGTTCAGGGCCTCATAGATGGTTCACATTTTTGTTCCATCTTGGAGCCAAGCATACCTAAGGCCAGTTCATTGGAGAGACGAGATGGAGTTAAAACACGGACTGTCCTGAAAGGCAGAGGAGCACTGCCACGTCTTGTTCCCTGAAGAATAAATGTGATGTATGAGTGCATGAGTGCGAATAGCCTGTGTATCTATCATTGTTTTTCATTTTTTGGGTTTTCCTTAGAACATTTATATTATGCTAAAGATCATTACATTCTCTTGCAACTCATATACATGGATGATTCTTCAGAGAGATGCTACAGGGGAACCTCAAGTGTAGCTAAGGCAAACCCCATGCTGGAATCTTCTGTGTGGTTCATCCAGCATTCAGTGGGGATGATGCTGCTGAAAAGAGGGCAGAGAATCACTTATTTTCACTTTTAGTTGCAAAATTCAATTTACATTTCATTAGCTTGTTTAAACACTGCACGTATAGAAACACACGTTAATTGGTTTTGATTTAAAACATTATTTTTTTCTCCTCCTTTCCTTCAGTGCCAGCCGAAGATTCCCCTAATGAAGTGCAGAGATTACCCAGTCGGTGTTCAACAGCACGGTCACACGGATTTCACTGGCAGCCAAAAATAAACATTTCCCATTTAAACTCAAATATTAACAAATAAATAAATAAAAAACTGGCACATTCTGCTGCCAAGATTTGAAAATTAATCATTTATTGCACACACAATTAGACAGACGCACAAGGACATAATACCAGCATACACGCACACACACAGGCCTGCAGAGACAGTTCAGCAGCCGGGGATACAAATTATACCTTACAATGTATTACAATGTATACTGTAACACTCCTTCACAGTCCTGCTGTAACAATCCTGCTGTAACACTCCTGCTGTAACACTCTAACTGTAACAGTCCTGCTGTAACACTCTAACTGTAACAGTGCAGCTGTTACTCTCTAACTGTAACAGTCCAGCTGTAACACTCTAACTGTAACAGTCCAGCTGTAACACTCTAATTGAAACAGTCCTACTGTAACACTAAGTGTTACAGTCCTGTTATAACACTCTAAATGTAACAGTTCTGCTGTAACACTTTAAAATGCAGGCTTTCTTTTAGCCTGTTAGCTTTTTTACACTTTGTCTTTTAACCTCATTTTTTAACATCTTTTCCATTTAGCCTCTCCAGCTAGATTATCATATTTGCCTCTTTTTTTTTCCTTCTGACACATTCTGCTGCCAAGATTCGGAAATTAATCATTTATAACACCCACAATTAGACAGACACACAAGGAGATAATACCAGCATACACGCACACACAGGCCTGCATTGACGGTTTAGCAGTCTTAGATTTTTAAAAATCATACATTACATTGTATAGATTGTAAAACTCCTTCACAGTCCTGCTGTAACACTCCAACTGTAACAGTCCTGCTGTAACACTCTAACTGTAACAGCCCTGCTGTAACACTCTAAATTTAACAGTCATGCTGTAACACATTACAGCTCTAACATTCTTACTGTAATCGTCCTGCTGGAACATTCTAACTGTAACAGTCCTGCTGGAACACTCAAACTGTAACAGACCTGCTGGAACTCTCTAACTGTAACAGTCCTGCTGTAACACTCTAAATGTAACAGTCCTGCTTTAGCACTCTAAATGTAACAGTCCTGCTGTAACAGTCCTGCTGTAACACTCTAACTGTAACAGCCCTGCTGTAACACTCTTACAATAACAGTACAGCTGTAACACTCAAACTTTAACAGTTCTGCAGTAACACTCTCACTGTTACAGTCCTGTTGTAACCCTCTAAATGTAACAGTCCTGCTGTAACACTCTAAATGTAACAGGCATGCTGTAACACTCTTACCATAACAGTACAGCTGTAACACTCTTACTGTAATTGTCATGCTGTAACACTCTAACTGTAACAGTCCTGCTGTAACACTCTAACTGTAACAGTCCTGCGGTAACACTCTAACTATAACAGTCGTGCGGTTATACTCTAACTGTAACAGTCCTGCGGTAACACTCTAACTATAACAGTCCTGCGGTTACACTCTAACTGTAACAGTCCTGCTGTAACACTCTAAATGTAACAGTCCTGTTGTAACACTCTAAATGTAACAGTCCTGCTGTAGCACTCTAAATGTAACAGTCCTGCTGTAACACTCTTACCATAACAGTACAGCTCTAAAACTCTTACTGTAATAGTCCTGCTGTAACACTCTAACTGTAACAGTCCCGCGATAACACTCTAACTGTAACAGTCCTGCTCTAACACTCTAATTGTAACAGTCCTGCTGTAATACTCTAAATGAAACAGTCCTGCTGTAACACTCTTACCATAACAGTACAGCTGTAACACTCTAACTGTAACAGTCCTGCTGTAACACTCTAATTGAAACAGTCCTACTGTAACACACTAACTGTAACAGTCCTGCTGTAACACACAAACTGTAGTGATGCTCCCATTGATCGGCCACCGATCATGATCACCCGACATTGGCTAAAAATAGCTTGATCGTGGAACCCCAAAAGCGCAGATCAAAAAAGCAGGTCACGGCACACAGGTAAACAACAGCAGAGCGGAGTTTACCAGTTCTCCCATCTGGAAGTTTTTCAACGTGTCCAATAAAGGCGTAAAGTTAGCAATGTATGTCATGATGAAATCCCTTGAGGTGGAAGCAAGCAACGGCATTTTAACACCACTAACATGATAAGGCATCTTAGAACAAGCCATTCAACTGAATATGCAGAGTATGAGAAACTAAACCAGCCGAAGGCAAAAACATCCCCATCATTCGACATGAAACATACAGCAGGGATAGTACGAGGTGGAGAGACATCAAGTTCAGAATTATGGAATTCATTTGGGTTACAGTAGCTTACATTATTTAATTTTTTGGATCTGATGTAGTTGGTTCCTAAACATTCATAATAATAACAGAAAAAAACACTTGCCATATTTTTGTCCTTTGTGGCAGTAGCCAGTTTTGGTGCCAACTTTAAAATGTAATCAGTGTATTAAGAGGCTACGTCCCATTAAGCTGATCTGATGTGTGATGGTCTGACTGACTCCTCTTTGTTTTGAATAATTTTAATTAACTCTGCCTTATTTCGGAAAGATGGCCTACAGTAGCCTTAAGTTCTCATTTTCTAAAATAAACACTTGGTGTTTCTTCAAGATCTTGACTGTTGCCTATTTCCCAATTTTTTTTTCAATATAGTTCATTTAGAGTTTCATTTCTACAAATGGTGCAAACTCTGCTAGATTATAGATAAAAGATTTCCATTCCCCTACCATTCTGTGATCGGCAGTGATCAGCAATCGGCAGATCATGATCTTGGTGATCTCTAACAAATCTCTAACAAACTGTAACAGTCTTGCAGTAACACACTAACTGTAACAGTTGTGCTGTAACACTCTAACTGTAACCCTCCTGTTGGAAAACACCATTCCTACCAGTGGCACAAAAATGGGGTATGCATATGGGCACACCACCGGGGGATGCAACAAAATCATTGACATTTATGTTTTACAACTATTCTTGTGTTTTAAAACTATGTTCTAAATATGCTGTTTAAAATATTTAAGATATGTAGGGCATGGCCACTGGCACTACTTTCCATAGTGGTTGTTCAAAATTGGGGTGCCAAAATTGTTGTTGCAAACACCCCAAAAAAGGATTCACCCCTTACTCCTACTCTAACATTTTTGCATGTAACACTCTTGATGTTCTTCTTGTATTTATTCCTGTGCCTGAATGTGTTTTGAATAGTTTTGAGGAAACATTTTTGCCCGACAGCACAAGTAAAACAGATGCATAAACCGTCATTGATTACTACCGATTAGTTGCTCAGTGTGTTCAGCCTGTGACGCAGAAATAACTGTTTATGTGTGTGTGTGAAAGAGAGAAAGAGCGTGTGAATGAGCGTAGTAATGACTCAGAAGTTAGTCATGCAGGTGTACCATGGAACCAAAATGTGACAGAGTTAACCTTTACCCCTCAATCCATACACACACATGCACACACCATGTACGACAAACAGATAGGGTAGGTTGTCTTCCTGTGATGATGTAACCAGTCACTCTCACTTATTCATGCTCTTGCGTACTTGATAAGGTGGGACACTTTCTCACACATAGTGACATATCTATGAGTGTGTGTACATGCACATGTGTGGTCTTGTTGAAAGTCAGGTTTTGCCACACTGCCACTATATTATGTCCACACATGATGTAGCTGTATTACAATACTCAATAATATTATTAATAATAATAATAATAATAATAATATTTTTTTAATAATCACTGTCTTTAACATTAGCCAGTGTTTTTTTTCTCAGTTTTGTCTATGTGGGCTGGTGCCAGGGGCGGCGCCAGAAATCTTGGGCCCCATGAAAGTTTAGAATTTTAGGCAACATTATTATTAAGATAATATTACTAGCCCCTAAGTGTAATCCAGAAACGTTGGTGTTGTCCAGGTGGGTCAGTGCTGTTCAGTGTGGCTGGGCTTGTGCAGGTGGCTCAGAGTCACCTTGGGGGATCAGGTGCCATCTAGGTTAGTCTGTGCTGGTCTGGTAAGCTGTGAGCAGGAGGGGGAATACCCAAAAGCAGACTAGATTAATATTTAACAGCATTTATTTTCTTTTTTCTCTGGAACGTGACACACCTGCTCACCAGCATGCAGGTGCAAACTAGCACCCGTCTTTGTGCTCCCATGAAAATGTAAGCATGTAAACTAGTATTCAATGAGAATGGTATCTCAACAAAGTAGTAATTAAGAAATGTAATAAATTAAGAACTGATCAAGTCAAAAATTATGCATTTGAATCTTTTAATGAATGTTCGGGGGAAAGGATGGGACTTTCTGTGTGTGCACTTGTGACAGAGAGAGAAAAAGAGCGAGGGAGAGGGAGTGGGAGAGAGAGAGATAGAGAGATTTAAAAAAATGTGGCTGCCACTAACGTCATGGACGAAAAGTTGCCTTCTACTCACCCCACAACCCATAATAGATCATGAACGGCTGCTTCACAGTTAATGTTGATGAATGGTGGTGGAATATAGTAATTTGTTTAAAGATAGGATTGGACCAACTTCGTGTCCATAAATAAAAGTACGAATGGCTCGCCTAGGACTGTTTCAGGGGCCGGTGGTCAGAGAATAAACCCCTGTGCTGATTTTAGGTGAATGTAGGCAAAAACACAGGCACAGGTACCAAAGCGGAAGGGGGTGCCGTTTAAAAAGTTATTTGGGTCAGCCCAATGTCAGTTATGAGGCCGATCTACGAGTCGTATGGACCACTCAGATAAAAAAGATAAATAAATGAATAAACGTCGGCCCACCGGGAAATGCCCGATTCGCCACATGGTCCAGTCCGAACGTACCTGCACGGCATCACTGTAAAATGCAGGAAATGCTGATTCACATACATACGCACACATTATCAGATATAAACAATGGGACAAGAGTGTGTGTGTATGTGTGGTAGTAGGACATGTCGTACTAGAATGTCGCTCAGATAACAGCATCCTGTGTGTAAATATATGTGTGTGTGTGTGTGTGTGTGCGTAAACCACGTGAACTGCACCAAAAAGCCCAATATAAATGCAAATGCAGTCAAAATAAACAAGCAAATAAATTTCTCCCTCTTCTTGATCTCTCACAAACACTTTCAGAGTTTATTGGAGTTAAGCGAGAGCGGGTTCTGGTGTGGGCGGGGCTCCGTGAGGGTGTCACCGGGGGGCGGGGCTCTTTACATAGAGCCTGGCAGCTCGAGCTCAGATAGGAGTCGTACGAGGGGATCAGAAGTGAGGAGCACCCCTGCGCCTTACTGGACAGGATAATTACCATGGCGAACCTAGCTCCCGTTCACAGGTAGGCTGCTGGCTGTAAACACAGCGGGTAAGTTTGTGTGTGTGTTTGTGTGTGTGTTTGTCAGTGCGCACCACACTGATAACCACAGTCAGCCGTGTGAGTGTAGAAGAGTTATTGCGATCAAGTACACGTGAGCAGGAAGGTGTCTTCCTCGTGTTTTGTTCAGGTAGATTGTATGTGTATGTGTGTGAGGAGGCGCATGTACACATATAAACAAATTTATATCCGTCTTTGTGTATGCATATGTGCTTGACTGTGTCTATACACAGGTCAATCCGTATAAAGGAGCTATATGTTTGTGTGTGTATTTTTTTAGCTGTTTATAACTGGTTTATTACTGCTTCAGTAGCTTTTCCTCGTTTCCGTGTTTCCGCAGTTCTGCTCTCCTAGACCAAACGCAATAAAATACTTATGAAGAGTTTAAACATCCTTGGGTGAGCGAAGTCAGTGTATATGTAACTCTCGGCATCGCTGTAGTCTTTCCAGATTCAAACCTTCAACATCATCACACCGTGCCATGTGCAATGTTTCAGTAATGCATGCAGCAGGTTTACATACTGAAACAGTATAATATTCAGCATTTCAGTATTTTTAACTGCAAACTCACAAATGAGTTGTCAATATGGAACTGTAGCTTTGCCCGGTAAACCTCCAGGTTTTAGAGAGATCTTGCATCACTGTGTGTGTGTGTGTGTGTGTATATATATATATATATGATACATAAGTTATATATACATATATAGGTTTATTATAATTATTTATATAGATTTTACATATGTGCCATATTTTGTGAAGCTGTATATATATATTCCTTACATTTATTTTGATTCTTGCAGTGACCTGTGGTCTGTGCGCCTCATGTGAGGGCGAGTCCTGAATGAGGTGTCAGCCGAGTTGCCTTCAGCCAGTCTGGAGTCATCCTGCGCGAGGGCTCTCCTTATGGCCGCCACACTCCTTGCTCTGCTCCTCTTCCTCTCCAGATCTCCCCCTGTGCCCTCTCGGCCAGCAGCTGCCTCTTCCCCAACTTCGCTTCCTCCAAACACCCCGAATGGCACCCGCCACCTTCCCGACATCATCATCATCGGGGTGAGGAAGGGTGGGACACGGGCACTGATCGAGATGCTGAGTCTCCATACTGACATCGCAGCGGCTCAAAATGAAGTCCACTTCTTTGACTGGGAGTCGCACTTCCAGCGGGGCCTGGACTGGTATGTGTCTCAGATGCCCCGCGCCTGGCCAGGGCAGCTCACGGTGGAGAAGACGCCGGCTTACTTCACCTGCGCCAAGGTGCCTGAGCGCATTCTCCACATGAACCCCAGTGTCCGGCTACTCCTGATTGTCCGGGACCCTGTGGAGCGCGTGCTTTCGGACTACACTCAGGTTTTCCACAACCACCTGCAGAAGCGCAAGCAGCCTCAGCCAATAGAAGACCTGCTTATGTTGAAGGACGGACAGCTGAACCTGTCTTACAAAGCCCTGAACCGCAGCCTGTACCACATGCACATGCAGCTCTGGCTGGCCACGTTCCCCAGGGAGAGTTTCCATGTAGTGGACGGGGACGCCCTCATCCAAGAGCCCCTGGAGGAGATGCGGAAAGTGGAACGCTTCTTAAATCTAGAGCCACAGATCAGTGTACAGAACTTCTACTTCAACAGGACGAAAGGTTTCTACTGCCTGAGGGACAGAGAGAGACATGAGCGCTGTCTGCACAGCTCTAAAGGCCGAACACATCCACAAGTGGCGCCCGGAATCCTGCGGAAACTTCGCGACTACTTCCGGGAACCTAACCAGATGTTCTTTGACCTGGTGGGAAGGACGTTTGCCTGGAACCAGGCTGGGGACATTGAAAGTGGACATGGATTAGCATAAATTCCTTCAGGAGCACTGGAATAAACTGTTCACCCGCGAATGGCAGACATGATGCTGAAAATATGGTCTAACTGGAACCCAGGCAGGACATGCCCGAATCATGCAATTTAGACTTCCATTCCTTGAGTTGTGTGTGGCAGCCAAATTTTTTGAGCAACAATAATGATCCTTAAGGTTAACCAGTGTCAGGTTTTAAATGCAACAACCAAAAACAAAAACACCTAAACAAGAGATTTATGAAAGTATTTTGTTAAAACTGTTACAGTACAGCACTGTTTAGTATCCCATAATGAATAAGCAGTATGTTAGTGACATTGGAGAGCACTTTTTAAAACATTCTAGGTATTAGCCTGAGTGTGAGATTCACAAAATTATTTGGGGTAAATTCTGAGACTAAATTATGCTGAAATACATGTGGCAGAACTTACATATATTACATATATCTAATTGTTATTCTAACTGGGTGAACATGCACTGATCAGCTTTAGAAATAACACTGAAATACCAAACTAGCAGTGAACCCCCCACTACTAGAGTCTATTCCATTAGATATTTTTTATTAATACAATTCTATCAAATATTCAAATATTAATTATAATTATTTATGTATAAATAATACAATTCTAGGCAGATCTGAAGGACCTTCACAATGGTATTTTATCGTTGCTTTGAAAAGCTGTTAAACTGCTGAAGGACAGTAAAATATCTCTTTTCTGATAAGTATTTGGAGAAAGTGAGAATATTTAATAAATTTCAATCATTTCACATGTATTTCTCAGAGAAATCAGGATTTGTGTTATTATTGTGATATCATTCATATTTTTAAACTGCATGTTTCATTACAAATAATCAGTAAAACATCTACTCGTAACTCTTTATATAAATGATAATATTTAAATGTGGCACAGCTGGGTCTTTTTTAAAATTCGTTCCAGCGTTCCAAAGAAATCAAATTTTGTTACATGTATTGTGTTTCATGAACATTTAACAAGTATGTATTTTCTGATTATTAGTGATAACAATGTTACAATTCAGACGTGATGATGACCAAAAAATGACAGTGCCGAGTATCAACAGACAGGTAGCCTTTGAACAAGATTTGTTGTTTTACCATTAAAAATTGTGTTTTTATTTATAAACTGTAAATTTTAGTGAACTTCTAATAGTAGTTTGTATCTCTATTGTATTTCCAATTTAATCTAAAGGTTTTTATACATTGAAACCACAAATCTTGTTCATCTGGAATGAAAACTGTACGTGTAAACGGAAGCAGAAAACTGATTAAGCATTGATTTGTCTTTCATGTTACTAAGAGAACCAATTTCCTGTTGAAATGTATGATGTTTTTATGAAATGTGTGACTGTTTGTTTTTACCAACTTGTTTAACCAAATATAAATACAATGATGTCCATTATCAGCTTAATAATCAGCACTTGTTATGCAGGCCAGTGTAACTTAATTGCTTTGACCCAAAAAAGTACCTTGTTAGTAGACTCTAGAGTTAATACCTGGAGTGTAAATTAAATATGTCCATAGTAATTGTTGATCATCTAATAGCATGTTAACACAACTATAATTAGTGTTTCACATTTATTAATATTTTGCTGAACTCTCAATTTTAAGACAATTTTAAGTTGGACTGACTATTTTAAGACAATTTTAAGTCAGAGCCACAAATTTAAGACAATCAAAGCTACAGATTTTGAGCTTTTTTTCCTTTAAATAAAAGTAAAACAGGTGTGAAAACAGATTGCAGTTATGTTAATATGCTTCTAGATGTTCAGTTAGTTTAGATTTCTACCACATTCTTTCAGTTAAATATTTGCAAAATTGTACATGGTGTACTTTGGTCACATCATTTACTTTGAGTGTTGTATAGAGTTCTTACAGGTCGGTTCAGCTCCGTTCTGAGTGTTATTGGGTGAAGTTATTTGCACTCCTCCAGTATGAAAACATAGCCTGAATAGCTAATCACTGATGATACTATATGCTGTATAAGCTATATTTATATTTTTATACCTGCAGAGTCAGTGAATTTATTCTTTTTTTACGTTTTTTTTGTTTTCTTTATGATCTCGGAAGATGCACATGTTCAGTTCATGCCCTATGTTTTGGCACTCTATGCAAATGCAATAGCTCCTCTGTCTGGCCAATTGCTCTTATTTGTTTTCTGAATTGGCAATATTTTCCTTTTTTGTGAATTATCAGAATCGCAACATCATCAACATCCATCCCAGCTGCTATATATATATATATATATATATATATATATAAATATTAAGAATGTTAAATCTTGGCACCATTTTACAACATTTTAAATTTAGTATGCTGAATAATCCAGTATGCTGAAGCAATAAATAGAAATAATTGGCCAGATACATACAGAAATATAAAATTGTTTATTAAGTGAAGGAGCTCCATTTGAATAATAAAATTACTTTTACTCTTCGTTTATGTGTGTGTGGTTTGTTTGTGTTTCTTCCTGATAATATACAGCATGCCACTCACAAGACAGTGTGTGTATGTATACGTGAGATGAATAAAACTGCAGTGTAGCTGGTTTTGATAGATTCCTCTCCAAGGTTTTTTAGTAGCTGTTTAGTAGTTCTCCCTCTCTATCTTTCACTCTCTCACACACAAACATCCATTTCAATTCAGCTATGTCAGGGTATGTCAGCTATCAGGGCGAAATATATTTATTGTAACAGCTGGCCACAGCTGTGCTGCATCATCAGTTAGACCTAATGGAGATTGGTGTAATCAGATCTGGTCTGATTTTTCCACCCTGAAACATCCTGAGGTTCCCTCACAGCTCTAAGTTTCGGTGTCTCTGAGGAGCCATTCATGTTCTGTTCCAGTTATATGAAAACATGACTTGGAATCTATATTGTAAAATCATCATTGCATTAGAAAAATTAATATAAATGTAAAAACCCTTTTCTCTAGTTTTGCACTGTGGAAAGTTTTTTTTGGACTATAAAAACCAGTTCAACATGGTTTACAACAGCAGGCTTTGGATCCCAGGTCTCTGAATGCTGAGTGACGACAGGTTGGCGTTCTGACTACTGGGTGTTGATTGGTTGGCATTCTGACTACTGAGAGCTGATTGGTTGTGTTCTGTATGCTGAGAGCTGAATGGTTTGCATTCTGAATAATTAGTGCTTACTGGTATTCATTCTGTCTACAGAGTGCTGACTGGGTGTCATTTTGAGTACTGGATGCTGATTGATTTGCATTCTGACTACTAAGAGCTGATTTGATGGTGAGCTCTTTGCTTCTCTCATTTTTAAGAATGTTCTCAGGCTGATGGCTTCTAAGGAGAGTTCAGATATATATTTTATATATCAGACACTCATTTAATCTATAAGAAGTGAGTAGCTCCAGTGTTAAGGCTAAAGAAGCAAACATTAGAAATTTGACTGATTGACAACATATATTTTTAACCCTGAACTGTCACTTTAAAGGGCAACTTTGCAAGTGCGTCCCTCAGATCTACAACAGACACACAAACACACACATACGCACACACACACACACACACACACACATACTGAGAGAGATTACACAAGCACTACTGACCTTTCCAAACCACCTCTTATCTACCTTCCTTATCACTTTCCTCCCTCTCTCCCTCTCTCCCTGTCTCTCTAACATTCTTTTTCCTCTCCAACTCTGTCTTGTCCTATCCCCTTTTTTCTCTATCCTTTTGTTCTGTCTCTTTTAGTCTTTTATATTCATGTCCTTTTTTATTCTCACTTTTTCAGTTAACTGTCACTTTTTCTCATTAACTATTATCTCTCTCTTATTGGTTTTTGCTCTCTTCTGCTCTCTCTCCTGTTTTCAGTGTCTATTTTCTTTTATTTCATTAAAGACATTAAAAGGTCAGGTGATCTGACAGATGAAAAACACACACACACACACATGTACACACAATACCAATCTCTACTCTGTACAGCCAAATTGAATTAAAATAGATGCTTTTTAAGTGCGGGTCTTTCTCACCCCGCTCTCTATAATTCTCTATCTGTGTGTGTGTGTGTGTGTGTGTGTGTGTGTGTGTGTATTTGTTTATATTCACAACAGTAACACTGTGTTTGGGAAATAGTGTCTTTATTATTTCAAAACACAGAGTCCAAACTACAATTCTGCAAGTTATAGCACATGCACACACAAAGATATGAAATTAATAAAGTTAATAAATGTGTGTGTGTTTGTGTGTGTGTGTGTGTGTGTGTGTGTGTGTATGAAAGTGTGTGCGTGTGTGTGTGTGTGTGTGTGTGTGTATGTATTGCTGCACTTTTCCCTCTGTGGTTGCCATAGAAAAGTGTAGAACCGTTTCTTGGATAAAAGTTGAGACATTCCAGTAAAATTCCTCTCTCCAACACACACATACACACAAACACATACCAGCCTTCCAAATAACAGCTAGCCAATAGAGGTGAGAAGAGA
Source organism: Ladigesia roloffi (assembly GCA_037577295.1). Classification (NCBI taxonomy): domain Eukaryota; kingdom Metazoa; phylum Chordata; class Actinopteri; order Characiformes; family Alestidae; genus Ladigesia; species Ladigesia roloffi. The sequence continues at coordinate 235 of JBBKCR010173854.1, read as the reverse complement.
GTGAGACAGAGAGAAAGAGAGAGAGAGATGTGTACTGGAAGTGGAGAGAGAGGGTCAGGAGAGGCTGTGATTAAATTACCGAAGATTACTGAAAATGCTGTCATCACACACTCCTGTAGATAAGCCTCACTGCGTGTGTGTTTGTGTGTGTGTGTGTCTGTGTGTGTGTGTGTGTGTGTGTGTGTGTGTGTGTGTGTGTGTGTGTATGTGTGTGTGTGTGTGTGTGTGTGTGTGT
>JBBKCR010173838.1:0-11073 GCA_037577295.1 Ladigesia roloffi | reverse complement strand
GTTAATAAGAATGCCTTTCAGTCTGAAGGAAGCTGAACAATCTTCCTGTTTTATTAAAATATTCATAGAAGTCAAATGAAACTTTGACAACATTGTGTACACATACTCACTGAAATTGTTAACAAATTGCCCAGAGTACAGAATTAAGGTTAGTTTAGGTTTAAGACAGGGTTAAGATGGAATTTAGTGATTTCGCTTATGTTTGGAGGAGGCTTCATTCAAATGTGTAAAGGTTTAAGTTTAGAGAAATGTCACATTAAGATACCAGTTAACCTCTTAAACTCTAGGTTGGTAATTCACAAACTAACCTTAAGGCATTTATTCCACCCTCTTTTGTAAAACACCTAATAATAACTCAAACTAATATTGAAGGCATTGCTAAGGAATGTAAGGAGTTGGAGGAGCGTTTGTACTTTGGACGATCAGGATTATCATTTCAGTTCCCATTCCACCTCAACTATACTCATAAAGGTTCTTATGGAGTAATGCAAAAGATTTAACACTTTTGGGTTGGTAAACAATATCTAATTGTTTTTAATTCTAGGGGGCTTTAGAGACAGCTATGCGAGTTTTGTTGCAACACTTCTTCTCCAATGAAGACGAAGAAAAACCAGAGCCACAGTAAGGACATGAAATCGAAGCAGCAGATGTAGTCCGCCATTATTGTTGCTGGGCTTGTTGCTAGCATGGCTGGGAACATGAAGACATTTACAGACATCCAGTGACTCTCCAGCCCCAAGAAAAGCAAAACAGTTCTTAGAAGCCAACTGAACCAAAAGGAAACCAGCACCAGTCCAGAACTAGCGCCTAGTTTGGTGGAAAGGAAGTCTAAATGAGTTCTATATTAATTCAAATAAATGGTTCTTCTAAATATATCTTATATACCTTGTCCTCCTCTCCACCAACACTATATCCCTGTCTTCTGATGACAGTAAAGGAGTGACGCTTCTGGTCAGCAGGGTGGTGTTTGGAGCTTATTCAAACCCATCACTCAGTATTTTTTCATTCACTCTCTCTCTCTCTCTCTCTCTCTCTCTCTGTCTCTCCCGCTCTCTCTCTTTTTCTCTTGCCCACTTTTTTATCGTCATTCCCATTCAGCCTGTGCTCAGCAGGGTCTCTCCCGCAGCTCTCAGCACTGCTCCCTGACCTTTTCTCAGTTCCTCTATTTGCTCTCCCCGGAGAGATGGGTGCTGGTAGCCGTTAAAACACTATGACTGCTCCTTTACAAACCAGACCCATTTCTCCCACTTTTCCAATTAAAGCACATTAAAGTTTCAACTGAATTGACTTGTTTAAAAATGAAGGAGGCCAAAAGCATCGATCTGATCTCATCCATTGATGTCTCCCACTTTAGAGGCTGGGAAAATGCAGAACGCTTTGATCACGCCTTCCCGTCTTCCAGCATTTTGAGTCAAAGTTGTTTGAAGTGAGATATTCGCTTGTGCCTTCCTGTGTTCAAATGTCACACACATTCACAAATAGAGTTGGGTTGGTAAAATGGCCAGATTACAGAATTTATCACACTAGTATTTGTATGTAGGAAACATTCGCCTTACAGAAATAAGCATGTGTATAAACATGAACACTGTCTCAAGCATGTTAACAGATAAAATGTGCAGCCTGAACAGAATTTGTGTGTTCCATTTTGAACTATTTTTTGTTGCTTTTTATTCAAAATACTGATGCTACCAGCACCTGAAAACTTTCAAAGTAAAAAAGCATGCACAGACAAAACCGAATTACACCCTGTGTCTTGTGACGACATATTGTTGTCTTAAGACACGAAACGATCGTTTTTTGTGAGAAACTGAACAGTGTTTATATCTTTTTTTACCTCTTACACACGACCGTCTCGAGAACCCTGTGTACGCACTTTGGCGTAGGGTACGCAAATGCAGGAATCTCTGTGCTCTGTGTAAACGAGTGACGTATTAACACAACAGATCACTTCCGGCATTTGCATATCCTATGCAAAGCGCATACACAGGGGGCTTGAGACGTTCGTCTTTCAGAGGTAAAAAATTATATAAATATTGTATAGTTTCTCACAAAAAACAATCTTTTCGTGTCTTAAGACAACAATGTGTCATCACGAGCCACAGGGTGCAATTTGGTTTTATCTGTGCATGCTTTTTTGACTTTGAAAGGTTTGACGCCAATCCACTTCCATTAAATGACTACCAGACTGCTACAGCTAAAGCTAAAAATCTGCGTTTGTGTTCTACTGAGGAAACAAAGTCACCTTTGACTTGGATGCCCTAGGGGTAAGCAAATAAACATAAAATTTTCATTTTTGGGTGAACTGTCCCTTTAAACCACTTGGTTGCCAATAATGTTACACCAGCTAACAAGTGTGTGTGGGCTAGCATCATGTTAAGTAGTGGGGTGAGAGGAATGCTCATCTTTCTCACCCACGTTAGTAAGGCCAGTTGTGGTTTCTCCACACCCATGACACATAGGAGTGATGTCAAAGAACGACAGGCCAACAATTGTGCCAACTGGGAGCCTTTCTTTATGAGCACCTCCTCTTCCCCCGTGTAAACTCAATGCTTGAGGCCGCTGCCAACCGGCGCAGCTTGATGACATCATCAACATGCACTATCACGTTATAGTCAAAATCTCTACCATTGTCCAAATTCATATCGATTCTCAATACACCCCCCCCCCCATACAGTAGTAGTCAGAACCTACCAGCTTATCAATAAACCATAACATTTAAATCAAAAGAGTGAGATATGAGTGATATGAGAATCATACTGGAAAGTGCACATTAGCAAACACACTGCTTTTCTACCCATGGCAGAGATTAGAATAGTGCTGAGAAGTAGACAGGCAATATGTAATTAGGTTGTTTATGTGCACACCAGCTGTCGGCTACGGAGAATGCAGTTAAGGTAGAGAATAGTAATTTGCCACAAACCAAACTCAGGCAGACGTGGCATTTGGGAAGTTTATAGCACAGTCAGATAATTTGCTGTATATTTGATATTCTCTCACTTGCTTTCACTGTCACACTTCTACTCACACACAAACTGTCTTTAGCACCAAAACAACAATACTGCACATTCTGAATCTGAAAACAGTTTGTGTTAGATGATTCGAATGTGTGTGATGCAAGATCTCTGATTACACACTACCGTCATCACAATGACACAATGTCAGAATTTATTTCACAAATACAATCATAAGAGTGACACATGTATATTTCATCATTCTGGCAGGATTAAGTTAAAGAGCTGATACTCCTATAAAACCCAGAAAAAAATAATTTAGAGCAACTACATTTGGTTATTCAAAGATTCCCCTGATGGATGTAAACGAGTGAGTCTGATTGTGAAAAACTGTCTCGGTTTCATAATACCATATGTCCTTATTTTTTTGGAGAACAGCCAAACAGGGAGATTAAACGAGGAGGATCATCAGACTAGCTGTGGGAATTTCCTACATACAGAAGTCATTTACATAAGTAATGTACCACTGGGTGACCAGAAGTGAGCATTAAAGTTTCTACAAAGGGAAGACTAGCAAGAAGTAACACATTTGTAATGCAAGTTACAGATTTCATTTTTTGCAAGTGACTAAAGTTCCCAACTGCACACATAACTACACAATGTGCTGAGTAAGGTGTGCTGTGTAAATCTTTCCACTAGATAATTTAACAATGCAATAAAATGCTGCAAATGCAAATCACAAGGCTGCAGTTATTTGTGCAGTGCTTTGTGCTACATCATTCTGTCGCACTAACCAGCGCATGAGAGTCCCCACTGCTGGTAAAATGAGAAGGAAACATGGAACCAAACACACAGATATAATTGGGGGCTCTAGCTCATTCCTAGACCCGACTGTTTACCCCTAACATCAGCTTTACACGACAGAAATAGATCAAGCATTACAAGGTATTGCTGACTGAAATAATGCACAATTTTGTTCCCATGGCCAAAAAATGTGAGGACTGTGTTTAGCTATGAATCAGCATACAAGTTTACCTCACAAACACAAACGCAGCACTAAACCATGGAGAAGCTGAGCATCATTTTAGCTTAACCGATTTTGCTAGTCAGCTCTGACTGCTCGGCCTACATTATTCATCTCATCGCACTGTTTCAGTGTCAGTTTCTTGGTGGCATCAGTATGAAGAATCTCTGAAACACACTGAAATATTTTTCTTAGAGCCGAGACAGTTGAGTGAGCCCCTTGTTAACTGCTCCTAAATGCATAAATCAAACTTTCATCAGACTAGAAGGAGGTGGGGTGTGAAGGCGCAGACTAATTGTTTCATGGCATTTAAACTGCAATAACTGCACCTCCAAGAACTCAGCTGTTAAACGAGGTTTGCAAACGACACCACCATCATTGGCCTCATTTAGGATGGTGATGAATCTGCATATCGGCAGGAAGTTGAGTGGCTGGTACTCTGGTGCAGTCAGCACAACCTGGAGCTGAACACACTCCAGAATGTAGAGATGACAGCAGACTTCAGGAGACATCCCTCAACACTGCTCCCAGGTGTCTACTGTGGAGACCTTCAAGTATCTGGTTACCACCATCTCCCAGGACCTGAAGTGGGAGATCAACATCTTCTCCATCGTCAAAAAGATCCTGCAGAGGATGTGCTTCCTAAGTACAGTGTTCCACAGGAGCTTCTATATTGCAGTCATTGAGTCTGTGCACCTCCATCACAGTCTGGTATCTAGCAGCCTCTAAACAGGACAGGAAAAGACTGCAGTGGACTGTACGGGTAGCATAAAAGATCATCACTGCCCCACTGCCCTCCATCCAGGACCTGTAACGCTCAAGAAACAGGCAGGGAAAATCATCACAGACCCCTAACACCCTGGACGTTTTGACCTACTGCCCTCTGGCAAATTATACATAAGCCTGCAGACCAGGAACATACCAGAAGAGTCCCTTCTCCCTCTTAAACAGTTGAATTACCTCACTGCTTCACACAGCAGGGATGCAAATGTACTTTTACACTCTGTGGTATTCATCCTGTAATCCTTTATTTTATATATATATGTGTGTTAGATTGTTTCTTGTTGATTTATACAATTTGTGTGCATGTGCATTTTTTGTAGCTCATATATGTGCATCAACGTAATCGGTGTACCAGGAAATTGTGCACATCCTGATTAAATGCGTAAATTTTTTAAGGTTTTTTAAGGAATTTAACACGTTAAGTTTGATTAAACTAAATTAATCAAACTTAATGTGTTAAATTCCCACCCCTATTATAAATACATGCCACATGTATAATGAATGATGTTCTAATACAGTGATGAATAGCACATAAAATAATATTTTTATTATGTCAACAAATGTCATGTGACACGAATTTCAACTGTAATGCATTCTTTTATTTATCCAAAAAATAAATTACTGTTTTATATTAGCATTTACTTAATACCTGTAATTCTGCATACTTGGGAAATTCCAGCTGACATATTGCTGGCATTCCACTTCATTTTATTAGATGCCTCAACTTCACTCTGTTACATCTCCTGTCCTGCAGTAGATAACCCTGCCTCATGGGATGAATCTATTTAATGGGGCTGAACATTGTAGCCCTCTCCATCTCTGAGTGAATGGAGCTATAAAGATGGAGTCATGTTTACTGAAGCAGGTAAATAGAGGGGAAGCACACAGTCAGGTCTCATCAATCTGCCTGAGCTCAGACAGCCGCTACTGTTTCCACAGCTACACACACACACGCATGTACACACACACCCACACACAAACACACACTGCACTTACTTCAAATATTCTAAAGGTGGCTCATCTAATGATTAACCTGGAATTTGCTGTTCACTTAAAATAAGGGATTAAAAACTGTGAGCTTCTATTTACATATTCATTGTTTTCTTGAGTTGTTTTATTGCTTTATAGATATGGAAGTAGGTGTGGTATACTCCTTAATTTAAAACTATTGATAAAATAACTAGGGGTAAGTGTAAAACGTCTTATTGTAAGACAAAACAATAAGATAGAAACATTGCTAAACTTTGTTATGGTTTCAAACAAGCCATTTAGCCATAAGTCTTTATTATTCATCGGTACAAAATGTTTATCATGTGTGCAGAATCTTTCTCTGTATTGTAGTCCCCAAATTTTACTCATTGTTACACTTTATATTCCTTCCATGCACACACCTCTACTTCATGTTGAATGTTGTATTACATTTATTGTATGTATTTTATTGTTATGATAATTTTGACAGTCGTGAAGCAATCAAGTAAGAGTATTTTGTATGCTGAACTTTGTAAACACTCTATATGGTCAAACATCCTGGAACACTTCAAATTTATTGAATTCAGATCTTAATGCTTAATCTTAATGCTTCAGAATAACCAAGATATATTTGACGAACATTGCCTGACCTCACAAATGCTCTACAGAATGAACAGGCACAAATTCTCACAGAAATACACCAAAATATTGAGGAAAATTATAATAGCTGCAAAGGATGACCAATATGACCAATATACCAATACCGAATTAAAGGGGACATATTATTGAAAAATCACTTTATTTATAATAGGTCTAGAGGTTATACAAACATATTCTTTAAGTTCGGCACAAAATTATTCTCACATAAAGAGACCTTTATTTTTGTCAGTCAAAATGAGCTATTTAAGGGCTCAGTGACTTTTATGCAAATAAGCTGTTGCTGGCCATGCCTCGCCCATCCCATGCTTATGAAACAACATTAAATAAACAAGCTAGTTCATAATTAACAGCGATAGAAACACAAAAGTAATTATTCAAAAATATGTACATCTCATCTGCTGACTTGTCAGACACAGTAGGTACAGATCCCACCCATGATGCTAAAGTTGGCTACATATTCACAGCTCCTGATTCAAATTTTTTATTCCAACTTAAATAGCAGTACTTAAAGTGGAACTGATTGCTGCTTTTTAAAAGTGAATTTGGCATAATATGTCCCCTTTAAAACCTAGATATTTGAATTCAGTTTCAACGTTTCTACGACTGTAATGGCCAGCTGCCCCAATACTTTTGTCCATATAGTGCATAAAAAAAAATCTTGATAAAGAGATAATGCCATTTTGGAATTCATTGTTTACTTTTTGGTCAAGAAAGCCAGAGCATTTACATATACATACATGTACAGCCTGCAGCACTGCAGCGCCACCCATTCAGTTCTAGGGAGTGTTTCAGTGTGCAATGCTTTTATCAGTGTAGCCCAGAAAAGGCCATCCATTCAGAAAAGTGAACAACTATACACATCCATCTTAAAGATACAAAACCAGCCTGTCAGGCGCTGAAGAGATATAGAAACTAGTGATTTGAAACAGAGAGTCTATACAGGAATCATATGAAAAATTCATTACAACTATTAAAACCCCACAAACATCATATATGAACCTCTGGGATAGAACATGAATCAAAATGACAAGAAAAGATATGGTCCTTTAAATATGTTATTAATGCATATTGGAGGCATACACCTGCTAAAAATGGGTCTTCACTGTTATGATCTTATGATGTGGCCAACAGCAAGATGGTTCTATAGATCTTTTTTGTTGCCTTTATTTCTTTGATACAAGCAAAATCTGAAGCAGAGGTAAAACTCTCTTAACACACACACATACACACACACACACACACACACAAATGAGCTCACTCGCTACGCAGTACACTTCGTACACATCAAGCAAAGATATTCTGCCTGACAGCTCTGCACTCTGTGGTGGTGGATGTGGGGGAAAAAAGCATGCGTCAGAGGGACTTTTTCAGCAGAAATGAGCCATAGTGACACATCAAGCACATAGTCCTGAATGTTAAAGATTGATCTCAGAATACATGCCCTGAAAGCAAGGTCTTTTAAACAATGCTAAGGCAGCATGTGCATGATTGCACTTAAAGACATAAAGAAATGTGATCCAATAATGCGCTCTTGAAGTTTTCAACTCAATGAACAATTACACAACAGAGTACATGAAAGCTTTTAATAACGCTTCTTGTTTTACATCTTGGGAACAGATGGTGTACTCTCATAAAACTAGCTGCTCACAGCTGCTGATGGGCTATTTAGAGGATTTTTAAGGTTAGCTAAGCTTCTTTTCTGCGGGGCAGACATCTCCTCAATGTCAAAGATTAAACATTGTGAATGAATGATCCTTATGAAGCTGGATGGTCCTTCTTAAGCTGAATATTTGGCCTAAGACATTAATTTTATGCATTATATGAATGTACAGCGCATTTCTTAACATCATTGTGATTTCAAAACCACATAACTCTATTTTTAGGATCACATTTCTTTGCATAATTTAAGCACCAGAGCTGCTCTTTCCCAAAATGACTTGGAATAGAATTGTGCTCTACAAGAGTATTCAAAAGTCATCAGATCTCTCTGCACTACAAATTGCGTTTTGAGATTTTAAATTGTTCTACATTTTATTTTAAAACCGACGCTCGAGATGAATTAATTTAAAGTGATACTGGGTCTTTGTAAGATAATATTCAGTGAAATTAATAACTAAGTGAAAAACTCCAACCTGTGTCCTGCATATGTTCCTCATTCATAAAACAGAAAGGTATTGGCCTAAGAGGGATATAATTGGCTTAGGCTACATTAAACTCTACTTAAAGTGGATACTGGATACTGGAGCTCCTGAATTCTAGTACCACTTCGATCTGACTGTGAATCTAAAGAAAAACTGAAAATAGGATAAAAGAGTATTGGATGAAAGTTAGAGGGAAGGTTATAGACCCGCACAGGAACGAACAAGGCTATTGGATAATATCTAAGAGTGTGGATATTCCAGCTAGCACTCTCAGATAAATTACAAGATTTACAAGAAGATGCATCACACCTACCAGGCACTGCCTACACAATGCCAATTCCTCTTAACTGAGTATCAGAGCAAGACAAAATGTGTGTGGGAAGCCAGAGAAAGGCCCGCTAAGACTTGGAAGGAGCTGTTAGGAGATTGGAGTGAAGGTTAATCAGTCAATGATACATTAGTTAGCAAAATATACTGGCAGACATTTAATGGGGTTGAATACTTTTCCAAGACACTGTACATTAAAAGCTAAGAAATATGTATGTTCTGAGAGTTATGTGTATTTCTTTGTAAGCAAATATATTAAGCAAATATACATTCTGTATAAATATTTCAACGGTATCAGTTACATGCTAATCCTCTAAAGTGAGAATAATGTCACCCTATATTTTGGAACAGTGTTAAATGTAGTATTTTCCTGCCAATTGTATGCTCATATTAAAACATGTACAGAGACACTATATGAGCAAACTGGGATGCCTGACCATTACACCTGCAAGGACTTTAATGACACTGCATAGACTTTAATATGGAGTTCCTCCCTTTACAGCTCTAACAGCTTTCATTCTTCTTGGAAGGCTTTACACAAGATTTTATGTTAAATTCATCAATTGTGGAATCAAACGCAAATATGTGTTCTCTGTAGAGGATACCTACTTAATTTCATTTGACCTGGAGCACTCAAACGTTTGCATACAGCTGTACTATGTAAATGAGGCATAAATGGATTCAATTCTGAATGAGGAACTGTGTCTTTCAATGTGCTGGGAGAATTGTTAGTATGTCTTAATGCCCTAAGGGCAATAAAGGATGGGGCTCTAGCTGCCCTGAGGGTAGGAATACATGGCACACAACTCTCAGAGTCACTGAGCTTCACCAGCACATATATTGTATGCATGTTCAGCCTCCATCCATCTCACAGCCCATACGTCCCTATAGAACAGGTTCTCAGTCCTATTACTCTCACCTCCACCTGTCAGGAGCTTGGAGATAGCATCAGGAGCAGGGTCTGACTGAGCATCTGGCGTTTCGGACGTTTTCCCTGTGGACCGACAATTTATTAATTTATTTATAAGACTTGTAGATTGGTGGCGCAACTGACACTGGGCTGGCCCAATCAACTTTTTAAACACCGCCCCTTTACTTGCACATGCGTAATTCATTTGTTAAAAAACTCAGCACAGGAGTTTATTCCGTGACTGCCGGCTCCCCGAAACTCTACTCTGCAGCCCATTGGTTCTTTATTGACACAGCACCGGCCCAATCACATATTTAAACTCTGCCCACTTTTGGCTTGGTGCCAGTGTGTTTTACGGCAGCGCTAGTTTGTCTTGTTATTTTTGAATGCGGGTGAGATAAACTAATGTTATTGCCAGAAGACTGACTAATTATAACATGATGTGTACACTGACTAAAACAGTAGACATGTAAGTTGATATATTTTATGCTTATCTCTATCTCGCTCTCTCATACACACAAACAGAATGTCCTGTCTTTTCCCCAAATATTCATTAAAAGATTCAGCTGCATTTTTGACTGGGTGAGTTGACAATTTATTGAATACTACTTTGTTGAATACTACTTTGATTGAATAATACTTGTTGGCAGTGATGGGAATAACGGCACTATACATAAACAGTGTTACTAACGGCGATACTATTTTCAGTAACAAGTAATCAAACCAATTACTGTTTCCCCCGTTATAATGCCGTTATCGTTATTGACAATAAAATGCGTGTTACTCTAACTGAGTACACCGAAGCGGTTTTAGTCCGAGCAGCGTCTCTCCCAGGCATAAGTCTCCCCTTTCTCTGGTGTGTGTGTGTTCGAGGCCGGGGTGGGACACATAACCAGTGATGATGACTGGTGTCTCTGTACACGTGGTTTAACTGAGAATGTGATGATTGGCTTAGATTGAGTACATTTCCATGGTTAGCCAATCAGAGGCAGAGTAGTGCAGGTCATCACACACACACACACACACACACACACGGTCAGTCAAAGGTAGCTTCTGCAAACTAGAAGTTTAAGCGCTACTTTTCCCTCGCTGAGGATAAAGGCTAAAATATTTATGTGACATGCAGCTTACGCCCAGGAAAAAAGCGTCTCTCTGCGTCGGGGATTAGTGTACAATGTTTTCTAATTATTTTATAGTTATATTAAAGGAATTTTTTTAAGTAAAGCAATAATTACTTTGCCTGGTAATTAGTTACTTTTATAATGATGTAACTCCGTTACTAACTCAGCTACTATTTGTGAGAAGTAA
>JBBKCR010173787.1:0-15041 GCA_037577295.1 Ladigesia roloffi | reverse complement strand
ATACTCGTACTCGTCAAAAGTGCTTTATCCGTACCGGATACTCGTTTCAGCCGAGTATCCGGCTCATCCCTATTATTTATACCACAACTACCTTAAGAGAGAGCGAGAGGTAGAGAAAGGGAGAGAGAGAGGGAGAGTGAGAGAGAGAGAGAGGGAGAGAGAGAGAGAGAGAGAGGGAGAAAGGGAGAGAGAGCGAGAGGTAGAGAAAGGGAGAGAGAGAGGGAGAGAGCGGGAGAGAGAGAGGGAGAGTGAGAGAGAGAGAGGGAGAGAGAGAGAGGGAGAAAGGGAGAGAGAGAGAGAGTGGGAGAGAGAGGGGGAGAGTGAGAAAGAGAGAGAGGGAGCGAGAGAGAGGCCCCCTGCTCTAAACAGCCAAATATTTAAATATATATCTTTTTTTAATCTCCACATGCGTTGTTTCTAAAAATGAAACTAATTCTGCGTCTACACAGACTACTTAAACACACGCGCTGACACACGCACTGACAGACGCCACTGCAGGCAGACACAGTCAGCTACCCAATGAGAAGTTTTATTCAATCCGAGAACGGATATTTACCGGTAAAACTCGTATGATACTCGTATTCGTCAAAAGTGCTTTATCAGTACCGGATACTTGTTTCAGCCGAGTATCCAGCTCATCCCTACTACCCAATCTACATCATACATTTTGTTCAACTTGTAGATGGCCAGAAAATTATAAGAAAAAAAGGCCTCAAATAAAGATACTCAAACATATGAAAGGTTAATCAAAAAGGCACAGTTTCAAATGAACCTACTGTTTTGGCAGTTTGACTTCATATTGTCACAACCTTATAGCAGAGAATAGCAATACAATGCTGGTTATCTGATTTGATATCACCTGACAATTAGGTCTTCGTGTGTATTGTTGTGCTGCATGAACAGTCAGAGTGAAACACTAGGTTATTAAAATGTGATTTTCTTTATCTTAGGAGCCACACTATGAAAGTGTCATAGAACTGCAGAAAATAGAGGTAAAGCCATTCTGTTTATTTTCATTTATACCAATACTGGCATTACCAGCCAATTATACAAAACCTCTGAATTGTTTACCAAAAAAACATAAAGCATTATAGTGCACCTGTTTTCCTCTTAGGAACCAAAGTATGAAAACATTAAAAGTTTGTCTAAACCAGCTTGATGATGTCCATGTGGGTGGGATGCAGCAGCAGTGGGATCAGGTGAGCAGCCTAGTTAATTCCAATTACAGTTTATTCAAGACTGCATTTCCTTTTTTTTTAAAAATAAATATGGTAATTAACCACAGGCTTCAAAATTCACAAATGATTCAACTGAAACAAAATCTTTCATAATTACACAATCTGTGTGAATCTCGGCAAAATTATGTAATGATTATACGTAGATGTATATATTTATTTTTTAATACAAAACAAAAATAAGAAAAGAAAAAACAAAGAAAATGAACAAAAATAAATAGAAAAAGGGAAAAAACAAACAAAAACAAAAACAAACAAAGAAAAAAAAAACCAACCCATAACACAAAATGTTCAACTAAATGGTGGGGAGGGCGCTTAAGCTTAAGGTATAGTTGAAAAAGATTTGAAGAATGTTATGAATGATTGCCACTTGTCGTGAAATTTAGTAGGATTACCCCTCACAGAATATTTAATCTTCTCAAGCTTAAGAAAAGACATCAGATCTTTGAGCCACTGGGAAGATTTTCATTACAAGTAATCATTGTGTGTGCAAAAATGGAGACCAGAGTTGAACAGCAATATATATGATGTGCAAATATAGCAGCAGCAGGAGAGAAAATGCACAGTGTAATAAATAGTTGTGTCTTTACACAGGTAACTAAAGTCTGAGTAGTTGTGTGAGTGTGTTTGGTGATGATCTTCTCACAATTCTATGTGTTCTGTGATCTGAAACATTATAATTCCCCATACCCCATACAAGTTGAGATGCAGCTACACAGGGTGACACTGATGATTTCTCTGGCACAGGGATGATGGTGTTGGGTTTGAAGCATGTTTGAACAACACTGGAGCTTAGAGGGATGATTAAGATGCCTGTGTGAACATTTGCCTTCTGTTCTGCTTCCTGTTGTCTGGTCCAGCAGCTTTCCACGGGCTGACTAAGCAGTTTTCCTCACATCAGCCACAGACAGACAGAGCACCTGGTGGTTGGGGGTGAGGTGGTCTCCTTCACTGCCATTTCGCCCTGGGCTTCAAACCGTGCGTAGATTGCTGGAGTCCGATATGGACCTGTTTAATGCCCAGGGATCGAACGTTGTGGGTTTATACTAGTGATCGACCGATATTGATTTTTTTATTACCGATACCAATACCAATTATTTGCATGTTTATGTGCCCGATAACCGATATTCAGAACCGATATTTATTTATAATTATACTTCTGTTTTTGACACAATTGTTACAACATCACTCGACTGAAAAAAAATATTTTATGTATAATAATCTCTCCCTCCTTGCATACAAATCAAAAGTAGGGGTCTTAAAATGCAAAAAATACTTTTAAAAAAAGGACACTGTTACTAAAGTCTTCAATGGTGCATAAACTACATTTCTACAAGCTGCAACTAAATATCAGTCATTTATGTAACACATCTAATGTGTGCATTAATAGCTGTTATGTTTAATAAAGTTTACAAAATATAGAAAAGTATGTAAGTATACTTTACTTTTGCACACAGTTTCCCCTCAGACGCTGTGCTGAAATGGCGATCATGCACGTAATTCTCAAAACGCCCACCAGATGGCGGAGTTTACTGGCAAACCCTAAATTACAAAACCGATAACTGATAATGGTAAAATGCTTAAATATCAGGAAAAATAGCGGTGAACCGATATATCGGTCGATCTCTAGTTTATACTCACTTACTTCACCATGCAATTGTGAAATTTTACTGCTAAAAACTTTCTTTTCTCTTTTTACTTACTGTTTTCTGTATGTTTTCATTTAGCTCAAGCTCATCAGTTAGCCTTAGCTCAGACTTAATCCACTGCCCGGATATTGTTAGGGCTCATTTTTCCTTTGCTTAAAATAAAAGGGAACCTTCATGTACATAAACATTATATTTTAATTAACTAGAGGTTTAGCTTCCTTAGTGGGTCTATTCATGATTTATCATTTTAATAATCTGACCAATTCACTGTCCTTCTTATTGACTATCGGTCACATAATTAAATGCTAGATGAAAACACAATTTAGGCGAATTCAAGCACATCCTTTACTAAGAACAAACTCATTAGCTTATTTTACTGCACAAACTCAACGCAATAAATCTATTTCTTTTGTTTTATTTTTTGTCCTATATGCTCATTTTTGCAGATTACCAGTATGTGCACTCATATGGGCTGAAGTTCTTTGTAGAGAATTTGTACATTTTTGCAGTTATTAACTTATAAAATTAACAAAACTACTTTGATCAGAGTACAATGATCAGACACTTACAGTATAACACAGGACAGTTTGAAGAATGAGGACCACGTGTGGATCTGAGGGTCAGAGTCCGGCATGGTTTGGTCCTCTCTCTGCTCTAACACACCCACAAAACCAGGAAACCGAGTAAAACTAAACTCAGTTTCCTTGTTTGGGGCGGCCCCAAACCGACCCGTCAGGAGATCCAAACCGCCTCACACAACCCGCAAAACTGTGTGGTTAATGACCCAAAACCCGACCCGAGGAAAAAAACCCAAAACATTTACAAGAAGTTGTAACTTTTTGATCCGCCCGCCCGCACACACGCTATTTTAAAAACGTCTGCCCTAAGACCGCCTGCACTCGGGCTGACACGCGCATCACTACTAAACTGTGTTTTACAGCACCAGAAAGCGCAGGCAGTGAATTTCCTGGTTTAGGACGCGAGAGGTATTTTTATTTATAGAAAAAATGGATGTTATTTTAGAACCATTTTTATAAAATAAGACAAGTGAGTGTAAATAATATTTAAATAACATTTTACCTTTTACTTTTCAACTTTATGTTTTGTGGTGAAAATTCTCAAAGCCCCTAAAAAAACATATATTACTTGAGCATTACAAAATGTGCTATTCAATATGAATTGCAAGAGAATAAAAAAACATCTTTGAGACTGGGTTTTGCCATCATTAATTTCCCTTCCAAACATTATATCAAAAATATTTATCATTTCTGTTTTTTTTTCACCAAGCTAGTGCTAGCAAAGCTCTCCAAGGCATCACCTGTCTTCCCCATTTGTTTATTTGTTAAACTATTGATGATTTGTTTTTTCAAGGTAACATCTTTAATCTATTAAACCATTGCATTCATGGTTATGTGCCATCCTGCTTAAAGGAATTACTCCCTCCATTACCTTCTACAAAATATCTCTATTCTACAGCCTCAAACTGCCTAAGGGGTGATGGGGTTTTCTGTGCTGTTGCTGCTCGCCTGTGGAACGCCATTCCTGAACATCTGAGGATCACACAATACACGGACTGCTTTAAAAAGGAACTTATAGAAATGTATTTTTAATAGTATTTACTCTAATAAAGTACTATAAACTATAAAGGACTTATTAACTTACTTTATTATTTGGTTTGTATTTCTGGAAAACTTGCAATTGAAGCGTATTAATTTGGGCTTATATGATTTTAGTGAAATGTATTCATTTTGTAGCACTTTGAGGTTTGTTCAAATGAAAATTTATTTGGGAGTTATTTGCCTCACAGGTTCAGGTCACAGTGAAGTTTAAACAGCATATTTAATCAGCAGTTCTCTTTTCATTCTTATTCATTATGTTTTCTTTTTGCTTATTTTACCTTCACATTTTACCTTCTTACCTACATTCTATTGTTGTTACGCACTTTCCCATTGTGAAGCACTTTGGGCTGCTGGACATATTTATTGGGATTTCATATATTTTCTTATTTACTTGTAATAAATTCTTATAAACTTTACAAACTCATGACTGAATTTATTCATCATACCTGTCAGTGTCAGAAAAAACAAAATCTGTTTTGCATTAAATTAAGGCGTTTTAACATTTTTCTACCATTACCCCTGTATCCAATATTACAGTGACACTGAAAACACACTGCCAGAGCAACACTGACTGTATAAAGTTTATAAAGTCTTGGCAATATGTCTTTAGGTTTTAGTTGTTCTCCTTGTTCCTGGTTTTTCAAATTGTCACATTTTCTCTCTGTTCTCTAGTTTATGGATCTTTGTTTTGTGTACCTGACTATATGGTTTGACCTCTGCCTGTGTAAGTCGAGTTAAGTCAAGTAGGTTTTATTGTCTTTCCAACCATATACACACAGAACACAGTAAAGCAAAATGTGCCTCGACGATTATGGAGCAACAAAAGAACAAAAATAGAACAAACACCACAAGTGCAGACAGGACAAAAGAGAGTGCAGGAAGAAAAAAACCCATGAGAGCAAAAATACAACTAGACCAGGCAACATTTAGTCTGGATAGACGTCTGACAGGTACTGTTTTCTGGCAGTAGAGAATACAGATATGACGCTACATGTGCAAAAATCCATACTCACCTGACCTGGTAGATACCTCCCGTAGCCAGAGAGGTCTGTTTATTTTAATTTGTAACGCATTTGATCTTTGCCTATTTCCATTAATATGAATGATTAAACTGGCCTGCGGTAAGAATTCTAAGGATTTAATCTTAAGAAATGTTAAGGTTGAGTTATTCTGAAGTTTGTTTCTGAAGCAACTGAAGTTTTGGAGCAGAGAGAGTTTTATTATCACTCACCTCTAGAAGTACTAGAGTTACGGGGAATTATCTGATGATGACGGCATTAGCATAACATTTACAAGAAGAGAATTTTGTTTACCGTATTATCCATCACTAAATGAACTTTTACTTTGTTTCTTAACACTACATGAAAATATTTTGATAATTATGATCTGTGTTTAACATTAATCAGAATCAGAATCGCTTTATTTGGCCAAGTATATGTGTGTGCATATACAGGGAATTTGATTCCGGTCGATGGTTTCTCTCAAGCACAGCCATAAAAACACAATATAACCATTCTAAAGCTATATCAAAAATTCTAAATCTTATATACAATAATAACAGAATTTAAGTGTTGATGTGAGTGTCATTACATTGTTTATTCTCAAAGCAGATTTTCTATGCTAAAAAGTATTTTTTGTGCTAAAGAGACACATGCAATTTAAATACTAACACACTTTTCATAGTTTAAATTTTATAATATAATCATTGTCTTAAATATTGTCACCTGTGTTATCCTTTTCATTTCACGTATTATACCAACCTTCACATGTTTGTTATTGGTGCCAGTGTGCACTATATATAAAATTTCATTACGAAAATTCAATTACATGAACACTTTTTTCAACCATAACCCCATTTCCAGTGTTACGGCTACACTCAAATAACACTCACAGAGAAACGCTAAGTTTAACATAGGGGCAGCTTTTCCTGAACTGGCGTTAGCAATGATCCTAAAATCTACTAAGCATTGGTATTATAAGAGTGTACCTGGATAGTATTAACATAAAGCCTGGCTAAACAGAGTCTTCTCTTTTTTTGCTTTGGACCTGGCTGTTTATGTTGTACTTGTCCGATGAATGTGAAACTCTATTAAATACTGTGGCCAACAGAGGGAGATGTCGGATTAATGAACGAAAATACTAGTTGACCCCCCCCCCCCCCATCCGCTCTGCCCTCCGTGCTTAACCTGCTCTTACCCAGGCTTTTTTATTAATTCATTACTTACAACAGGTGTGTTAGGAAATATTGTTCTGCCATATATTGAGCGTCGAGCGGGAGGGGGGGTTGAGGTGGATATTTGGTGCTGCCTTTCTTCCCGAGCATTGAGCGGGAGGGGTATTTTTTTCTTTTGCCGAGGATTGCTACGACATCCTACCGCCCACCTACCGCTGAGGAGTGTGATTTTCAGCGTGAGACATCAGAGGTGTGGCGTGAGAGCGTGTGATGGCAGTCAGATGCGTGTGTCTTACGCTCGCTGTATGAGAGTTGGCGTCACTGTAAGGCACACAACCACCAACACTGGGAGGGTCTCCTACTCCTGCTGTAGCCGCTGTTTAAAAGGACAGTTCACCCTCAAATGAAAATCTGATGTTTATTTTCTTACCCCCAGGGCATCCAAGTCAAAGGTGACATTGTTTCCTCAGCAGAACACAAACGCAGATTATTAGCTTTAGCCGTAGCAGTCTGGTAGTCATTTAATGGAAGTGGAAACATCTTAAACATTTTAAACATTTTAACTTAATCTTATCTTAAACATAAAATTTATTATTATTATTATTATTTTTATTATTATTATTACATTTAACAATATCTGGGATATAAAACACAGTAAATCATGCTGGAAGATTAAATAAGCTGGTGCTCTGGTGAATAGGAAGTTGCCTCAGAAGGTTTCAGGTTTGAATCCCAGGACTGCTTGTGGCACCCCCGAGGTACACTTGAGCAACGTACCATCCCTACAACACTGCACACCCGGCACTGTTTTCCTGACTGCCGTGGGTCCGCAAATGGGCTAGATGCGGAGAAAGAATTTCATGCTGTTCACACTGTGTTTTTATTTCTTTCTAAATAATTACTGGCCAAATGTCTTGTGCAGGACCCTGCTGAGATTTGTTTTTGTTGGAAAATGTGCATTTATTCTTAGGAGTTCTTTCTTAGAGTGGATATTTGAACTTACATATAAGTGTCCACTTAAGAGCTGTCAAGAAGACTTAACCAAAGTGAACATTTCTTTTTGTATTTATGTTCAACATATCGTACGGAACATTTCCTAGTATAAGCCCTTTTTAATATCTTTAGAAATGTCTTTTTTTCTAGTATCTGCTTTGCACAAACAATCACAGCCTATATGATATTCAATCAAGGATATCACAATATAACTACAAGAGACAGTGGCGTAAAAACATGGCCCCAGGTGCAAAAAATCGATTCGGACCCTTATACCATTGTGAATTTAGCCAGAGGATGTTTTAGCTCTGATACATGCACATTAAGGGTGACTCCTCTATGCAAGAATCAGAAGCACAGAGGTAGTTTATATAGATTGCAATTATGGAGACACTACAAACTGGTCATGGGCAATTTCAGTAAAGTGCGACTTTGTGCAGGTGGTAAATGGTAGGGCTGGGTTCAAAGAATCGATTCACCGATTCTCGTTAAAAATACGATATCGATTAAAAAAATTGCGGATCGATCTTTTCCTGTCGCGACTACTACGCCACGACCGCAAGGAAAGCTATAAAACACTCACTCCACTTCTATTGAGAAGCTGAGCGTATAGTAGCGCAGTTGTTAGATCACTCGGCCAGTGATCACAGCACACGCTCTTCAATCAAAGAGTGTGGGTTCGATCCCCGAGGCCGACAGAAACCTCCGAGGTCCTCACGCTGCTTCCCGGGCGCCGAGTGACGGGCCGCTGCTTGAAGGGGTTAAATGCAGAGGAGGACTTTCGCGCTGTTCACACTGTGTGCAGTGGTGTTTTCACGTAGATCACTTTCACTTTTCCACCAGAAAAATCTCTTAATACCTGAAGAGTAAGAGAGTCTCATCAGTTAAGCAGAATTTCCTAGACTATATTTGCCCGTGGTTGCTGTACGAGTGTTTATAGTTTTAACCAGTTGTGGTCATTGGTTTTTTTTAATTTTTATTCAACCAATTTTATGGTAACAGTTGTTCAGCCATTTTTGTGGTTTTCATTTCATTGTCAAATAGACATTTTCAAAACCCTACTATCTGTCATTGTTTTAAAATAAGAAATTAAATAAGCCCTGGAAGTTGTTTTCCCCCTAAATTTCTCCCTCTCTCTCTGTTCCTCACAGACACTCTCTCTCTCTCTCTCACACACACACACACACACACACACACTGTTCCTGGTAGTTTTTCATTTTCTTCATGTGTATAAAAGCAGCTCAAAAAGCAGTTCTGGTGACAGATTAATAGAGAAGGATCAGGCAGAGCCTGCCTCTGACTGTCTGTAGGGGTGGAGCCTGAATGTGATCTAAGTGATCAGTTCACTTCACTTTCTGTTCACAGGTCAGTTTCTCCTGCCTCTGCGCTTTAATGACATGTTTTCCGGCATCCGGTTTATTTACTCAGCTCATCAAAGCAGGCGCGCGCTTTAGAAATCAAGTCCCATCAGCACTAATTCCACTCAGAGCAGGTCACACCAGGAGCAACACACACACACACACACACACACACACACAGATCTGACCAGAGTGCGCGAGTGTTGAGGAGAGCTGAAACGGACCACTAATCATGATGGCTGCATGTGCTCTGAGCTCCATCCTGTTACTGTGTGCAGGTAAGAGAATATATATTATTTATTTTCATTTATTTGGGGATTTACTGCGATAATTAGTTTGATCTCCAGTGCAGGTTAAAGGTGGTATGGAAGTACAAAGAGTAGTGTCTGAAACTCCAACCAGTGTCAACTGTATACCTTTGGTTGTTTAAATATATTAATACAAATGTAACACTATTTTTATTATTGTTGTTATCAATAGCAGGTGTATATTTTAAGGTGTGGAAAATGTCGACTCATTCTTGGTCAATTCTGGATGCTTTAAACACAATTTTTCATATTACATAGGTAATATAGGACCCATGAGTTAACATGTTTGTGAGGATCCTTGACAGTGCTCGGTTTGACGGGTTTGTTGGGTAAAAAGCAAGCAGTGATGGATAGAAATACAGATAATAAAATAAATGTTCTGTATACCACTATACAAGTCACACATATACTGTGACTAAACCTGCATTGTCTCTGAGTGTGTTAAATTTCAGTTCTAAGTGTAACTTTAGTCCTAACTTTACACATTAAGGGGGAAGGAGGGAATAATTATCCTTAACTGGAAGAGATGGTGAAGTGTGTGTGTGTGGTGGTGTGTGTGTGTGTGGGTGTGTGTGTATGTGTGTGTCTGTAAAACCTATAATCATGATATAAAATCACAAAAGCAATACAGTGTTAATTTCATCAATATTTTACACAACTAAGGTGATGCTTTTATAATAATAATAGTAGTACCCCATTTCCCTGTTTTCACTTTAGGGTAAAATACAGACTTACCGGCCCACCCTTTGTCTTATTGTCTTATTAATTATGACAGGACTGGGCTACAAAACCTTTTAGGTTTATCCATAATTCTACGTCTTGATCTATGTGTCTGTAGCTCTGCAGTATGAAAGTACCTTCCTGGAATAAAAGGAAGTGGTACCGCTTATCTTTGCTGCAAGAACATTTTATTACATTAGCTGTAAATGATTGGAGATACTGATAAGATACTGATGGACTTAAGTTACTTGTATACACAGTGTCTATAAGGAGTGGGGGCAGCATTTTAATTCCACGAGGTCAAACCTCTCAGATCTTCTAATTAAATCTTTTTATGTATTATTATTTATGGTTGTCACATTATATCAAACTATATCAAATTAACCATGTATGCTTTCTTTAGTGGAGATTATCAAATTCATTTTCAGTAAAATCAAATTCAATTACATTTCTTTCAAAAAATTTTATGATGAGGAGGATGAGGAGGGTTATTATTATTATTACAATAATAATGCAACACAACCCTTTCCTTTCTGTGATTGTTTTCTATACAGTAGTTATTGAGTTGGGTATGTCTTTATGTATATGAATCTAAAGAAACTCTACAAAAACCTCATTACAAATACAACTGTACTTTTCTGTACTTCAGACATATAAATTGATACATTTTTCTGACAGGACTGTGTTTGGGTCAGGACCTGGTGTTACCTCCAGGGGTGGTTGGAGAGGTCGGGGGGGATGTGGTGATTACCCCAAGCATGCTTCCTCCACGGCCATACAGAGTGATCACCTGGAGGAGTAAAACGGGCACTATTGTTAACGTATTTGATAATAATATTATACCAGCGCCTGACTATATGGGCAGAGTCAGTCTAGACTTAACCTCTCTGGCTCTGGAGCTCAGGAACCTCACACTGGATGACACTGGAGAATATGAACTGTTTCTACAAACATCTACTTCTGCCTTCACAAAACAAACTACACTGGAAGTATTTGGTGAGTAAACAGAAATGCATCTCTGACAGGGCTTGTGCATTTTTACATGGTATACAATTATTGTAAAATCAATCTAAAATAATAATAGTAAACTTTTTTAGCATTATCTTAAATGAAACTGACTTAAGTCAAAAGCTAGTGAACATTTAAATACTTATTCTCAATTTTTAAAATATATCTGTTACTCTTGTTTCTGCAGTTTAAAACCACTGGGGGCCAAAAGTATATAGTCAGCTGCAGCCCAGCTGCTTGAGGTGCTCTATGGTGCTGTAGAAGCTGCAGTTGTAGCCTCTTGGTGAAATACTCAGTCACACATCCTAATGAGAATTATTGGTTCATGATTAGGGTTTCAGTTTTAGTTCCTAGTCTATTGAGGTTTTTAATTATTAGCAGTTAGAGTGGCTCCGTCAGAGCCACTGACAAGGGGACTGAACTTTTAGAACTACAATCCTATCCATCTGAACTCAGCAAACAAACAGGTTTGAGGCTCTGATTTTAGCATTTCCCTCACTTCAAAGACCAGTAGCATCACTACACTTGTGTATTTAAAATCTCAGTACAAATTTTGCACTCTGTATTTTTTGTCTTCTCACAGTTTAAGGGGCTCCTACACATGTGAGTTCTCAAACATCATTGCTCTTTAAGCTTCAATGGCAGTTTAATGCTGAAACTATGCCAGATTTGACTTAATTACTTTGCCATATCATATACATCATATAGTAAAAAAAACTTCAACAGGTTATAAATTAGTTTACTATTATTTTGGCTTGAAAAAGCACAACATTTCAGATTAATCAAATACGGCCATTTTTAAACAAATACCCAAATTCTAATTGTTATTTTTGGTCCTCTCCAGGTCAGTTAGTTTTCCTAACTGAACAAAAGAAGTGCAGAACTGTTTTGGTCATCTTATTTGGTTTTCTGATTTGGTCACCTGCCTGATCTTCAGGAGATCAGTTTGAATGTCATCAGAGCCACAGCTTCCTCTGGTCAGATGTGCAGGAGGAAGAAGCACATCCAAGTATTACATGTGTAGTCATATATAATATATACACTTATAATATTAGTGCATATTACAGCATATTTAAATGAGTTTTAATTAATATGTGGCTGTTATTATGGAATAAAATTCTATCAAAATAGTGCCTTAAACAGGGTGACTTCACATAAGGAAATAAGACTTGTCTCTGACAGCAGAACCGATTGTTCTTGTTCTAGTTCATTTTCAGCTGGAAACTTCCTAATAACAGTGATGAACAATTACCAAGGTTCAGCCATGTATGGGGGGGCATATGGTACTTACTTTAACAGCACGATTGTGGCTGGGGGGGGGCTGAGGTTCAGCCGTGTTCTCTGACTGCCATGGTCTGGGGAAGGTTGATATGTTTTATGCACATCTCGACCACATCTCGGGCCGACGAATGTTTAGGCAGCTCAAACTTCTAGACGATGCCAGAATTCCGGGTGGATGCCAGGTTCAGGTCTCAAAAAGAGGACATGTCAGAGAACAAGAGGACGTCGTGTCACCCTAAAACTTCAGCTGCAAGTGAGGAGGCAGAGTACCATTAGGTCCTGTTGGTACCCTTCTTACACAGATACTGGACCCTTGGAAAAACATCCTTATCCAAAATATGGACAAGTTTACAGACTGAAGACAACAGTGTCAAGAACTGGCCACTGACTGTTGGACCTACACAGTTGTGCCATTATCCACTTCTGCCAGCCCTGGATATCCTTCATATCTTCATAGATTTTCCAAAGATTCAAAACTTTTTCCAAAGATTGCCAAGGTCTGTGATCAGAGGAAGGATATTCATCTCAGTTTAAATACAAAACATAAACTCACTATTTTCTTTCCTAAATTAGAAGCTCACTGTTTTTTTAGTCAATGAGGGTGAAGTGAGTAGTGTGCTGCCACCTCCAAAGCATCAAACACAGTAGAGAAACGATTTTTATTACGTTTTCATGATGGCTAACAAAACATCCTTGGGATGTGAACAATGAACATTAGTTTGAAAACTTAAATGTCATAAATAAGACTTTGTTATAATGTTGATACATTAGTTTGAATATGAATCAGTATTACAAGTTAAGGCCTTGGTGCGTTCCTGACTCCTCTATCACTCTTTGACCTCCAGAACCAGCATCCAACGTTACCGTAACACCAAAGGAGACAGAGCTGGTGGAGTTCAACAGCACAGTCAGCCTTGCTTGCTCCGCCTCTGGCTCTTCGCTCTCGTTCAAATGGTTCAATGGCAGCTCGGAGATAACATTAGGGGAACACGTTCAACTGACCAATGGGAACAGAACTCTGAACATTATCACTTTGAGCAGAGTTGATACTGGGCCGTACGCATGTGAAGCCTCCAACGCCATCAGTACAAACCGGAGTCAGGCTGTGACTCTCACCATTTACTGTGAGTTCCTTCTTAAGTGCATTGTGGTAGATGTAGATGGAACCATCATGAATAATATACAACACAGGCCAAAAGTTTGGACACACCTTCTCATTCAGTGTGTTTTCTTTATTTTCATGACCATTTCCATTGATAGATTCTCACTGATTGCATTAAAACTATGAACGAACACATGTGGAGTTCTGTGCTGAACAAAAAAAGGTGAAATAACTGAAAACATGTTTTATATTCTAGTTTCTTCACCCTTTGCTCTGATTTCTGCTTTGCACACTCTTGGCGTTCTCTGGATGAGCTTCAAGAGGTCGTCTCCTGAAATGGTTTTCCAACAGTCTTGAAGGAGTTCCCAGAGGAGTTTAGCAGTAAACACCTGTGTGCAGAGCTGCAATCAGAGCAAAGGGTGAAGAAACTAGAATATAAAACATGTTTTCAGTTACTTCACCTTTTTTTGTTAAGTACAGAACTCCACATGTATTCATTCATAGTTCTGATGCATTCAGTGAGAATCTACCAATGGAATTAGTAATGAGAATAAAGAAAACACACTTATTGAGAAGGTGTGTCCAAACTTTTGGCCTGTACTGTATCTGATGTATCAATAAGAGTGCGGTGGCTGTAAATCTGACTGAACATGGACTATTCCATTGCAGATGGTCCAGACAAAGCTTTTGTTGAAGCAAAACCTTTGAAAACTCTCTACATTTCTGAGACTGACCTCACATTGAAGTGCTCAGCTGAGTCCAGCCCTGCTGCAGAGATTCAGTGGGCTGTGAACGGAACAGTGCTAAGCAAAAACGGTCCAGAACTTAATCTTACCAACATTCAGTCCAGTCAGAGAGGGAACTACACCTGCACAGCCTATAACACCAAGACCCTGAGATACTCCACGTCCGAACCCTTTGAGATTGTTGTTCTGGGTGAGCTGTAGTTTTACTCGAGGTGAACTGGGCAGCAAAGAATTTGTTGAGGCTAGTAAGGAAGGTGCAGATTTGTCTAGTTACATCTAAAGACAGAAAGTTATTACCCACCAAATCTTTCATGAAAGTGGACAATGGCACATGTTTCAAATTTTATCCACTAGATCTTTGAACAAGTATCATATGCGAAATAAATGTTATCTTAGTATTGTATAATGATCATCAACAAGTGCAATAATACAACAGTCACTATTTTACAGCTTTCAGCTTGGAAACT
This sequence comes from Ladigesia roloffi, assembly GCA_037577295.1. Taxonomy (NCBI): domain Eukaryota; kingdom Metazoa; phylum Chordata; class Actinopteri; order Characiformes; family Alestidae; genus Ladigesia; species Ladigesia roloffi. Next base: position 382 of record JBBKCR010173787.1, on the reverse strand, counting down.
GAATATGATTTCCCGTCATTTATTTTTACTTTATTGCTGCATGCAAATTTTACTGATTTCATTTGGTTTAAAAAGATATATTACCAAGATGTTTATACCAATTTATAATTGTGTACAAAGTAATACAATGAGATGTTCATAACAGCTTGTTGGAGTACTTTTGGGGCACATTTTTTTAAACATTTCTGAATTTTCTGATAGGCTACAGGTAATTTGGCCTGAGATAACCCCAAAGAGCTATGAACTGCTCACTCTGGATTTCTATATACAATGTGATAGATTGGAAAATCACTGTTTGGTTTTACTATTGATCATTTCTTCTCTCATTTTAACAGAGAAAATATCTGAAGCAACACTTACTGGTCCAACAGAACTTGTATTT
>JBBKCR010173758.1:0-15042 GCA_037577295.1 Ladigesia roloffi | reverse complement strand
CCTCTGCCATCATTTTAAGTGGGAGAACTTGCACAATCGGTGGCTGACTAAATACTTTTTTTCCCCACTGTATATACGCAAGTTATTATATTAATATCATATATGAACGATTATTTGACTAATCTCTAAAATGCAGGAGTGTTAGTTGACTAGGAATATCTTTAGTCGGGGGCAGCCCTACTCTCCATTACCATCATTCCCTAGGCTGTTGATTTTAAAGCCTGTGATGTTCTTTATGCCTCTTCACACAGATCTGCTGTTATTCTGCTGCAGTGCTTGTTCCAGTTTTCTCCTGTTCTCCTTCTTCCAGTTTTCTCATTGCTATATCAGAAACAGAGTTTTTCAAAATAGATTGTTTTGTCCATAGTGTTTCTCTGCGTCTCACCCAGTGACCACTGGGTTGTGCTCCAGCATTCCAAGGTTAAAGAAAAAAGGTTCAGATAATGGCTGGATGTAAGATTTACTGTCTTTTGTCAGAATAACATTAAATTTTAAAGTTAACAGACTCCAGATGCTATGCAGGTTACATAAGCTAATGCAGCACCACACAGCAGAAACAACTGAGTTGCCAGTCCACTGATTCTCATGAAAAATGCTGAGTATGTAGAAATAGAGCTGTGATTCTGAAATGATTAGCCCAAGAACAATAAATGCCCTCAAACTATAGAGGACAATCTGGACTTTAAAGTCAATGTGAACATATTGTGGATTGTGGGTGTTGCTGGTCATATTTAGCCCAGTTCTTTAAATCGGAAAACAAAACACATGAATTCTTATAAGAGCATGTAGAGATGAACCAGATACAGTCAGAATAATAGTGAAAAAAGGTTCACAACCTCTACAGAGAACGCACTTCCTCACATTTTAATACAAACTTTATTACAATTTGACAAAAGGCAAAAATGTGACTGGTGCAAAATATATTTATATTTTTTAAACTCAGCAAATAAATAGAAAGATGTTTAAAATTACTTTTAAATCTACCTACCAGAGAAATGCATCCCGACTGATGATCTGAATTGCCTGGTTTAGTGTATGTGTTTTGAGTATGGGAATGACAAACGTGTGGGACGGAGTCCCTCCAGGACCACAGGTAAAAAGTCCTGGTGTAATGTGAATGTAGCCTTACATTTTTATTGTACACAACTGTGTCTGATTAATCTCTACATGCCCTTGGTCAGATCAGAATAATAATGATAAAACAGAACAAGTCACCACCACTTGATTTTACTTGATTTTACCATAATTTGGGAATACAAACACCAATGTTAGTCTCACACAGTCTTGATAAATCAATACACTTATAAATGTTTTGCATGAATTGCCTGAAGGCTGCTTCATCTCCATTATATAATCAGTTACCATGAACAAAAACAGCCTTGTATTTAGAAAAGAGCACCCTAATCCTTTCACCCAATGCTGCCCACAGGTGTCTGATTATTATTGTCTTTGGCATTCAATACACACATTCAACATGTTTAACAAAAGAAATTAAGGACATTCCCGTTTGTTTTGTTCACTTTAAGCTTGAGTTATCTAGCTGTAAATGAACGTTTCTTAGCCCTTTGTTGAATTGTGTTTGTATAAACAGCAGGGGGCACTATAGGACCACACACAGCCTCCTATTCTTGTTAGTAACAATTGATCTGTGGTAATGTATAATGGCTCCTGAATAATTAATCAACTTAGGAACAATTTTTTCACTAAACCTGACAATTGGCTATTGTCTATTTCAAAAACCACTATTACTTTTAACCACTAGAATACAACCATCCCATATCAGAGTTGAATTGAAAATTTCTCTAAGATTGTGTTCCCTCCCTACTCCCCTGAAAGCCTGCGCTCACATTTACCTTAATGTTTCAAACCAAAACACGTTAAATGTCATCACATTGCTCGCTGCTTTATATTTTTTGATCAGTGAGCTGCCAGATTTTCTGAGTACATAGCCTAAGATACTGAATCTTCATATTTCCTGCTTGTCAAAACAGGTTTAATGGTATTTTGGTTCTTCAGAATCATGTAGATATTCACCAATCTTACCAAATATTTAATGCATGCATAGGCATTGTCGCCGTTCAACCAGAGGGGGACGTGTTCCCCTCACATTTCATAATTATTCGTTTGGACCCCCCACAATTAACGTAAATAATTAGTTCACCAGCGCTGCTGAATCTTAAATCATTTGCGAAAGAATCCACTCCACTAAACCGATATGGTTATGGTGTGTCCAAGTACAGGGGAATAAAACTCTGTTTGGCCATGTGGAGCACAGCAGGGTTAGCCACTCTGCCACAAAATCTATATACAAAATGTTGACTGTAGAGGTGGTCAAAAGTAAGAACAATTTTAACCACTCTATGTTTGTCATTGACTTAAACGGCCCCTCCAGTATGTAATTCTGCACAGAAGAAGAGTGCTGATTGAGGTGACACCTGAGCAGGTTTGTTGTAGATGGCCTACAGCAGGCAGGCAGTTGTGCCACCAGCACTTGTCATTTTCCAAAACAAAGTGAGAATGCTGTTTTGCACATTTTCAAGCATCATTAAAAAGCAGGTAAGTTTCCTGGTCAAAACTCATGGATAAAAATTAACAGATACTTGTTACACATCCTGTTATGAACTTCAACATCAGCGGTTTTATGATTCACTCGTCCTTCTTTTATCCTTCTTTTCTCTGACAAAACACACACATCAAATATTAACACGGCTCTGCAGATGAGCACACAGCGGGGCAGGCTAGGTGTAGCTGAAAAGTGGGTCAGGATAGTTGGAGCTCCTCCATTAATTCAGCTCAATGTGTGAAATGCATTTCCCAGCCTTTTCATTCCCCCCAAGGACAGTGTGAGAAAAAGGTCATTCGGAGCCTGCGCTCTCAATAATAACATCTTTATTGAGAACTCTATGCAATGGGTTGAGCAAAAACTCTTAGGGATGTTATGGCAATAAAGCATTGCCATGAAATGTTAACGTGACATTTGGGAAACTGTGGATGTGCCATAGAGGAATATGCTGCACATGAATGCACTATTAGTTGTAAATCCATTTGTTTAATGCAGACCGTTAATTATTTCATTTTGAACATAAAATCCTCTGATTACTAAGTCATTAATATAAAATAAATTTTAGCTAAATGTGTAGAAAGACAGAGGAAATATGGGGGAAAAATCAGTGCATGTAGTGAATTCACATTAAGTGGAAGTAGATGAACATGGAGGTTGAGGGCATTTGGACAGATCAGTGGTGCCAAGACTAAAGGCCCATTCCACTTAACTGTTTAATAGGATCCGCTACAGAAAATGGGGCCTGAATTAAAACCTAATTACCTAATAGCTGTTATAGCTAGTCTTTACCGTTCCCCTGGAGTCTTAGCAATATTGACTTCACTGTAATCTAGTGTGACTCCCTGTCGGGCAGGCAGGAGACCTACAGCTAAATCTTCTGTTCTAACCCTTTAAACATTGGGAACAATCCTGGAGGCAAAATTGCCCACGCTCCTTCTTGTTGAATTGTTTTCACTTGTGAACGGCAAACCTCAACTCTGACCACAGATTCTCAATTTGATTGAGGTCTGGACTTTGACTAGGCCATTCTAACACATTTAAATGTTTCTCCTTAAACTACTCAGGTGTTGCCTTAGCTGTATTGTTCGGGTGATTGTACTGCTGGAAGGTGAAATTCTATCCCAGTCTCAAACACAGGCAGACTGATACAAATTTGGCAATGAGGTTCTTGGGGTGATGCTATGGGTTGGGTTTGAGCCAGATATTGCATTATCCATGGTGGCCAAAAAGTTCAATTTTAGTCTCATCTGACCAGAGCACTAGGGTGGTTCTTATTTTTGACATTGACATTTCTTCCCCAGGCACCAGGTAGTCTTGAATCCTGAAGCCTATCCCAGCTGCTACAGGCAAAGGCAGGGTACACCCTGGAGAGTCGCCAGCACGTCGCACGCCACACACTCACACACAGTCATACTCATAGTCACACCTAGGGGCAATTTAGTGTGCTCAATCAACCTATCCACAATCACGCTTGTTTTTGGTGGTGGGAGGAAAGCAGAGTTCCCGGAGGACACCCACGTGGTCACGGGGAGAACATGCAAACTCGACACAGAAAGACTTGTTCATATTTACTTATTTATTTTACAGTTTCCCAGAATGCACTGCAACAGAAAACAGACACCATTTTGTTTGTAATCAGTGTGAGTGAAAATTAAAATTACATTTATTTTATTTTTTAAACTGCCATACACTTAAGACCAATACGGTGATACTTATTTGACAGCATGGCTCGTAAAATGTTAGACTTAACAATCATATTTCTTGGTGGCGTGCCATCTAGAGGCATCTCATTCAGGGCCCCAGCTGGGCTGCAGGTGGATGGCGAAGGTTATCTATGCACAAAAAATCTGGATGTTCCGAAGTCAGATCAAATTGTCCAGAAATGTAGAAAATGCTCTTTCTAGTATTTGTCAGTTCACTGTGATTATTTATGTGAGTGTATGGTTTCAGGCATCATTAGCACGGTCAACCGCTCGCATTGACCTCCAACTCCTCAAGGACATTTACAGTTATAAGAACATATCAGAATCAATTGCAATGACTGCCATGAACTAGATAATAAGACACCTATGATACTTGTCAGAGGAATTGGTCGCTCTCGCCTTCTTTGATGACAGCGTAACAAGTATCAGGAGTAGAGCACACATGGGCGTAGTTTACGGTATGGACGGTAGGGACATGTCAACACCACTTTTCAGATCACCATAAATTGTGCCCAACACTTTTTCACAAATCGCGGCAACGACTCATGCAACGATTCATGCAACGACTGTATGTAGGTCTATCACTGGTTTCATGTAATTGCGAGCAGTTTCAGCCAATGGTTTGAGTCAATAGTTTGCACTGGCCTGCAAGCCTGGTAAGTGTTCCTCTTATTGCTGTTAACTTGCTCAACGTGGAATAATGATATTTCAGCAGGCAGATGGATTAGCACCACAGACGTGAAAAAAGGGCATATTTATTAAATGTAAGTAGGCACGCTATAAACTTAGCCTCGGTAAGAGTGACGAGGAATCTGAAAAGGGGTAGGAAAATTTTACTGAGGAAATGCTTGAATTCATGTAAGCTTGTTAGCTATGTTTCCTACATTATTTTAGAAATTTTCATAGCATGATTTAGGAGTTATAGATCATTTGTGTTTGTTTTGCTGTACAGAAACCAAGCAAGAAAAGAAAGATTGACAGTCCAGTCCAGTAAGGAGGGATAAAGCAAAGTAGTAAACAGGTAAGTTAGCCAACACTGTTAAAATTAAACATGGGATTAAACAAATAATGATGTAACCAACAATCACGATCTAATGTCAAACAACCATTCAGTTGGTGAACGTTTTCTTTTCTTTTTTTTAAAATATTAGATCAATGTGAAATCTTGGTTGTGAATGTTTTCATCAATTTTATTAGGTTAATCCAATGTTTCACTTTTTACAGTGAACACAGTAATGTAATCTGTCTTATTAGGCCGTACGGCTTTAAAAGTAATTTCCACAAGTCTTTCATCAGTCATTAATCATTTTTCAAATTCACAATGTAGACGAAGACTATGTATCCTACGAATGTGTAGGCCTGTGTTCCAATATTAAGTGCGCTCCATACAGGCATCAGGATTTCATCTGTGCGCTGTATACTGTAAAAAGTGAAACATTGGATTATCCTAATAAAACTGTAAAAAAATTTGATGTAAAAATCAAATAAAAAATCTCGGTATGAGTGCTATGCATTTAACCCTTTCGTATGCATGGATTATTAAATAGCAGAGATGGATTTTGTTGAACTACGAATCAAGACTTTAAATCCAGTTTTGTAACACATTATAACCATTGTAGCTTTCACTACCTGAACGCCTATTGGGAGTCATCGGGGGAGGTATGCAAATATAGTTTTATTTGGTATCTGACTATATTGTTATAAAAGTAGGATCCCTGTGACAGTATGCCAAATTTAGGTCCCCACCACTTTCCAAACCAAACCTACGCCCCTGAGAGCACCCTCTGAAGAAAATAGCAATGGACCTCTTTACAGTGAGGGAAAGGAATCTGGAAGACTTTGTGACACAAAATACCACCAGATTATTCAGCATCACTGGACTGCCTTCATCGTTCCTTACTAAGGATGTTGATTTGTGGTCAGATGACGAAGACGACCAGACAGCTAAGGATCTAGTGCTCAGCATGAGGGTAATCAACGACATTCCTGAACATGGTGTTGCACTGATGGATGAGCATGAGTATAACAAAGCCCAGCTCTGTGGAGTGTACAGCTTATTTTAGTCCTATGGACAGATACTCCAGTCTCTGCTGTGGAGTTGGTAACCTTTGGTCTCTATGCCCAAGTTTTGGTGGGCAGCCCTCTCTTGGCAGGTTTGTTGTGGTACCATGTGCTTTTGATTTGATGATGATGGATTTGATGGTGCTCTGGGATCATCAAAGATTTAGATTTTTTTTGTAACCCATCCCTGACATGTACTTCTCGGCAAATTTGTCCTTGACTTGTTTGGAGAGGTCCTTGGTCTTTATGGTGTGATGCCTCCTTCTTAGTGGTGCTGCAGCCTCTGCGGTCTATCAGAAAAAGTGTGTCAGATCATGTGAGATTAGATTAGATTACACACAAGTGGACTTCATTTCACTAATTATGTGAATTTTGAAGGTAATTGGTTTCAACACAACCTTCATAGCAAAGGGAGTGAATGCAGGGGTCCATGCATATGTGGATATATATATAGTTTTTTTTTTTTTTTTTCATTTCACTTTACCAACTTAGACTATTTTGTACAGATCCATCACATAAATATAAGATTTAAAAACATTTAAATTACAGGTTAGAATGCAACAAAATTGGTAAACAAGGATTTATATTTTTACAAAGCAATATAACTGGTAAGACCAATTAAAACTAATCAAACACGTAATTTACAGACATCTCAGGTAGCTGGCAGTCTGTTGCATTATATCCACATCAAGGTATTTAAGCAGGAAATACAGGTAACTCAGCACACAGACATTGGTTTCTCTACCTAAGTCGCTACGTGTCGCCCAGGTTCCGGTACCATAAGTACTTGCTCATCCCGAGCCTCTTACCTTCTGTGTGCGTGTGAGAACAAGGATTCCTTTGGTGAGAATCCACACTCTTTATATGGAGCGTTCTCAGACTAACCGTGTGATTTTCCAGCTCTCTAATCTGTTCCTGCGTTAGAGCTCATCCGTCATGCCACAACTGGGTTACTCACAGTTTATTGTGTCCCTCCTCCTGTGACAGAATGTCTGTGTCCCCAGCGGAGATCACTCATCTCTGGGAGGTGTTAAATCAGCAGGCGGTTGAGATCGAGAAGCCTCTCAGCCGGCGCTCCAACCCTCTGCCTCTACTCCTCCTGTTTATCCAAAAATTTCTCTACCTTGTAAGTGAGATGGGACTGATGGTAAGTACAATGTGTTTCTTACCAACTTATCTCTCCTGTTTGAGTTTCAGGAACAGCGCTACCCCTCGGACAGGAGTGGCATTGCACTCCTCTCATGGGACAGGCAGCTGAATGGGCCACAGCAGTCTTGAGATCAGGAAGTGACACCGCAGACTCATATGATGAGTTTACCAAACATCTCAAGGCTGCTTTTCAACACCCTGAGAGTGAGGTGGCGGTGGATTCAAAACGTTTTCACCTCCATCAAGGCGATTGGCCCGTCAGCAGATACACTTCTGAGTATCGAAACCTTGCTGTGCAGACATCATGAAGCGATTCAGCCCTCCGAACGGCATATTATGAGGGGCTCGTTCCCCGCCTTAAGAGTGAGCTGGCAGGCCGTGAGCTTCCCTCGCCATATGAGTGCATGATAGAACTGTGTTTAAGGGTGGACCCCGAAGCCAGCACCCAGGACCCGGATTTTCGACCACACCCCCGCTTAATCCTCCATCTCAGTTCCCCGGACTGCACCGCAACCACCTGCCTCAGAGGCCCATTCCGAACCTGGCATGCAAATAGGACGCATCTTCCTGCCAGCTACGGAGAGAGAGCGGCACTGCAGAGAAGGCCTGTGCACCTATTGTGCATCCTCTAAACCTCACAAAGCAAATTGCCCTCTTCGTCCGGGAAACGGCCAGACCAGGTGAGTGGGAGGAGGTCCTCACCTGGTCATGCCAGCGCCAACTCTGTCTGTCCAACCGTTTCCCGATTCACCGTCCAGGTAAGTCTCCAGCTGGGCCACCAACAGATCGTGACCTCTGCTCTCATTGATTCAGGGGCGGCTGGTAATTTTATTGATCAGGCCTATGCTGCCCAGTTGGGGATGACAACTGAGGTGTTATCTTGGCCCATAAAAATCACCGCCATTGATGGTCGTCTTCTTCAATCCAGCCCTCTCACTCATCAGACTCAACCATTCACTCTCACCCATCAAAACCATACCGAATCCATCCAACTGCTGATCACCCCACTCTCCTCATCTCCTGGAACCATCAGAAAATCAATGGGGACTGACCTGTCAGGAGCTCTGCCTCCAGGCGAGGGCTGAGACGTGCTCAGGGGAGTCCGAGGCCCCCGAAGTTGACCTGGAGTCCATTCCCGTCCCGTATCGCCACCTGGCGGGGGTCTTCAGCAAGAAGAAGGCCATCAAGCTCCCCCCTCCTCTTTGCCATGGTACCATCCTACCCTCATGCTCCCCCGTGGCTGCGAGGTTCTTCTTCGTGAAGAAGAAAGACAAGGGGCTCCGACCCTGTGTTGACTATCAGGGGGCTGAATGACATCACCATCAAGAACAAACATCCTCTTCCGCTCACTAACTGCTCTAGACGCCCTCTCTGGTGCTCAAATCTTCACTAAGTTGGACCTGCGAAGTGCTTACAATCTGGTCCGCATCAGGGAGGGCGATGAGTGGAAGACGGCCTTCATAACATCCATCGGCCATTATGAAACATTGGTAATGCCCTTTGGCTTGTGTAATAGTCCGGCTGTGTTCCAACAATTCATCAATGACGTCCTGCGTGACTTCCTGGGAAAATGGTGTTTCGCTACTTTTCTTCTCCACGAAGGAGGAACATATCCAACATGTTCGAGCCGTCCTAAAGAGGTTGTTGACCCACCAATTGTACTGTAAGTTGGAGAAATGTGCCTTTCACCAGTACTCCACCACATTCCTTGGCTACATTATCACTCTTGCTGAACAATGTTTTCTGGGGTTCGCCAATTTCTATTGCCAATTTATCCGGGGCTACAGTTCAATTGCAGCACCTTTGACGGGCCTCACCAAACAACAGTGGGATTATTTACACTCAATTCAGCTGCCATCCAAGCCTTTCACCAACTCTGTGATCGCTTTACCCATGCACACATCCTATGCAATATTAATGCCAGCAAGCCGTTCATTGTTGAGGAGGATGCCCCCAATGTGGGTGTAGGAGCGAGGTCTAGACAAGCTATTACATCGCTGCTGTTTTTATTCCAGCAAATTCAATCCCACTCAGCAATGATACGGGGTAGCCATCAAGTGGGCTCTGGAAGAATGGTATCCCTGGCTCCAGGGCGGCAGTGACGCATTCACAGTCTGGACTGATCACCAAAACCTGATTACAATTCAGCTTGCAAAACAACTCAACCCCAGGCAGGCACGGTGGGCATTATTTTTTTAGTTTAACTTTACACTAACTTACCGTCCGGGTTTGCACAACATCAAAGCCGACGCCCTCTCCCGTCAACATCAGGTCAAGGAACCCCGGACAGAACCCGCGCCTGTCCTGCCTGAGCACATCATAATGGCACCAATTAGGTGGGGGTTAGAAGGTCTGCCAAGCACACATCTTGGAACCACCACCAGATGAAACACCTCCCAGTCAGCTGTTCATCCCCAGAGCAGTCCACACTGAGGCACTGGAGTGGGCTTATTCCTCCATTCTCGCTGGTGACCCGGGGGTGGACTGGACTCCAAAGCTCCTCCAGAGAGCTTTCTGGTGGCCCAGGATGTCCAGTGACACATTTGAGTTCATCAATGCTTGCCCCACATTTCCACGGACAAAGTCCACTAATGCCCCTTCTCCGGCACACTACGTCCCTACCAGTGCCCACCGGACCTTGGACTCACATTGGCTTAGACTTCATCCCTGGACTCCCAGAATCCAAGGGGAGGTACACCATTCTAACCACCATCGACTGCTTCTCAAAGGCTGTGCTCCAGAATCTCTAATAAAATAATATAATAATATAATAAAATAATAAGCCATGGTCTGGGGTTAATCTTTAAATGACCTTACCCTCTGATGAGAATGTGACAAAGCTTCAGTGTTCAGCCCCCTAGTAAATCATTGGTTTCAATTGATTAAAATTAAATATTATTAATTTATTATCTGAGATACTTATTCTTAACCAGGTTTGCACAGATGCTATCATAGAGCTGGTGCTGGAGCCTCGCCATCATTAAGCAGTGAAGCAAAAAAACAATCTGTACATCAGAGGGCAAACACGCACATGAACAATTTTGCATCTTCAGTCCACCTGTCAGAAACTCAAGAAGAACATGCCCTTTTTGTTGTGAGGCGGCAGTGCCATCCACTCTCCCAACATGTCATCCTTTTCTAAATTTTAAATTTTTATTTACAACAATATAATAATCAAATAAGTAATCAATAATACTTAATTAAGTTACATGAGTTATACAACACAAAATAATATTTAAGAACATGAACAATGGAATATGTGGTTTGCAAAATATTTGTTCCAGAACCTCCATCAAGGTTAAGGATAATCGTTTCAGATAAGGAATGGATGGATATTTGGACGTATCATAAGTAGACCCAGTGGAAAATTTGACATTTTCTGAGAGTAGTTTTACACACTGTTTCTATACTCTATGACAATTATTTAAAACTAAACTGGAGAAGTGAAATATTTTACAAGAAATAAAAAAAGGAGAAGTGGCATGATTTTACTTATTTGTATTTAATATATTGTTACAGGAAAAATAGATTCCATCACTGTAGCAAAAGCAAATTCAAAATTCATTACTCTCCATGTCTCATTCAAGACTATGGATGGTCATGGATAGTGCTGTGGTGGCAAATTCATTCTTCAAGTCAACTACAGTAGAGAAAAATGAAATACTTTGTAACTAATGCAGAGTTGCCAGTTTTACAGCCAGGTGCACTCACTTACTCAGCAAAGGAATTAAATAATACATACTGCATGCATCCATACAGAGTGAAACATCTGAACACAGGGATCAATGTAGTTATTCTCTGCAAATGCATTTTGAGAAAAAACATCTTGTAAACTGTCCACTCTCATTTTTCAGCAATAGTAGATAGACCTATTAACAAATACAAAATGTCATACATTGTACAACATACAAAAATATGAGCACAAATCCAGATGCTTTGACCTAGAGCTACATATAGAATGTGAATTTGAAAGGGTTCAAAAGACAAGGCTGTTGTTCCTGCTTGCCTCAAATGTAGCTTAAGGAAATATTTCAGTGTTTATATTTTAATATCTTAATTTTAAAGCATGGGCATTGTCGCCCTTCAATCAGAGGGGGGCGTGTCCCCCTTACATTTTAAATGTATTCATTTGGACCCCCACCTTTAACATAAATAATTAGTTCACCCAGCGCTGTTGAATCTGGAATCTATCACAAAATAATCCACTCCACTAAATCAATAGAAGAACACAACACCACTGCAAATTCGAGCAGCCTGTCTCTGCACTGGTGATTGACTTCACATGCATGTGGTGAGTTGGAGGCCAACCCAGAGCAGATTTCCAGTGGTGCATGTATTATTTTATCGATTTAGTAGAGTGGATTCTTTTGCAAAAGATTCAATATTCAACAGGGGTTTCTAAACACCCTCACACCCTAAAAGGATTAGACCTTGCATGCACGCACCAACCATGCCCCAACCCAAACCCCGCCCCACGCCCAAACCCCAACCACAGGGGTACCCCTCACATTAAAAATGCGTCTGACACCCCTGATTTAAAGGATATTTAAATTAAAAATTAAGATATTCAGTACCTTAGTCTCCCTAAAATATTAAATTGGAGGTGAGCAAAAGATTCACGTCTTCCCAAATATATTTATATATTTCAGGTTCCACAGATATTATCTGGGTCTGGGTGGTGGGTCATTTTCAATGATATTGCATATTTTATGTTAGCAATCCTCTTAACACTTCATCAGTGCTTTTAAGGCCTGGTCCTGAATAGTAGTTGGAAGCTCCATCAAGCGCAACTTGACAAGCCGCTCCAAATCTCAGCTCCAGAGTTGTGTTTTGAGCAAATCAATTCACCTAAATACAAGGCCCAGATTTGGTATAAATAGACCCTTGGGGACAGTCTCCCTGTGTGAAGTATATTTAGTACTGTTTATTTGCGTGTGTTTGTTATTGTATAAGTACATTATAACTAAGTACATTTTCTTATGAAGTAATTGAATGTGTGCATTTTTGGTCAATGCAACCCTGTTGAGTAAAATGTCAAATTATTTTCAAGTTGAGAATTTTAGTTACTGTGCTTTGAAGATCAAACCATGGTTTTAAGGTTAAGTAGAAGTGAGACCTTCAAGACTTGGAATGCATAATAAAATTTCTCACATGAGGAGTGGAGTTCTCCATGATTTGTAAAGAAGTGATACCATATAAAAGACAGAAGGGAGTTGCAAAAGTCTAATCTTGGATTAAAACCTGGGCAGGATCTCGTTTTATTCTTCTGATGTAATCGTGTAATCTGTAAGATCTGGAAAATGATAGTCTTCACAGAAATTTAGCTTGTCCAGGGTCATCCCAAAGTTCTCAGAAAGATGGTAAGGGTGTCAATGGTGAAAACCCCCCACCGTTGGGCAGTTGGTGACCAATATTTCTAGATTATTTAATTACCAACTCGATAATACTTCGGTCTGTCCTCCAAAAAATGGGCAAAAAGAAGAGTAACAAAGTGCATTTTGGTATGCTGGTTAAAAAATAATGAGATGGCGCACTGTTTCTCTGTACAAAACATTATTTGCATTGGTTTTCGCTGTTTCAATATCACATCTGCCAGTCTGACTGAGTGGATCCATGAGAGGATAGTGCTAAGGGAAGAAATCATTCCTGGATGCCCCAGCCTGGAAGTGTTGACACCCCTTCTCAATTATTGCCTGCATTTATGAACCGCTGCCATTTGCTATGACAGGTTTACTTCTATTTGCAAATATTAATGTACTTAGCACAAATCCACAAAATGCAAATTTGTGCAGTGCTGAAATTGAGAAATAAGGCCCAAGTGGGATGTTCCCAACACAACTGTCCTTCAGTTACAGCAGTCCCAGCAGAGCAGAGAGATAAAGTGAATGAAAAAATGAGGACAGGGGGACGAAAAGGAGAAAACAAAATGGCATTAAAAAATAAATAAAACTATTCCCCTTTCATTTTGGATTTTTTTTCAGTGATAGCACATGAAAAACATTTTTGTGGATAAGTGAGATATGTCAAGTCAAGTTGATTTAAATTTAACCATATAGACGATACACAGTGAAATGAGAAAGACTTCCAATGGGACCATGTTCTGACACAAAGAAGAAAAACAAAAACACCACAAACCTATACAAGACTACAGAAGTACAGGCAGTAGGGATGTGACATTTTGGCAAAAAAGCTATTGGAAAATGGAGGAGAACTATTCTAAAAAAAAAGCCCACCTCGCACGCATGTGCGCATGTGCACAAACACATGACGACAGAGAGGGTGAAAGTTATTTTACCCAAACTGTTTAATCACACGACACACATTGTTACAAATCACAGTACAGTGAATTTACAAGAGCAATGCACCTATTAAACTATATTCTAGACTATCTCAATTTAAAAATGCATCACTAACTACATTTAGATCTGCAAAGCCAATAAGGTTACATCCGGTGAAACGGCCTGAATTCACTCCTGCGGGGTGCTTCGCTCTCGGAAGACTCTGCGTGGTAGTAGTGGTCGATCTGTGGTATGCCAACTTCATATGACACAGTTTGCACTGAACTTCATTGCCATTTAACGCAAATGAGTCCCATACGGGACTTTTACTAGCCTCAGGTCTCTGCATGATTCATGTTGCCCTGCAGGGGCGTAGCTAGCAATTTTGGGCCCCCTGAAAGGAAATATTTTTGGGCCCCATGCTTACCCCAAACCGTACCAACACATGCGCACTACTAATGGAGTTTTCTTATGATGAGACCTTTCAGAAAGACACTGCAAAATATCTATATACCACATGATTACCCAACAAATTGTGTTTCCTAAGGCTCTATTATAGCCTGTAATAATTCTTCTTCCTCTTTTTCTTCTTCTTCTTATTATTACTGAACACTAAATGTCAAAATTAAGTGAACATCTAACTGGGAGTGGCTAGAAAATGTTGCAGCTACTGTTTATTGATGTACAAATTACACTGCAAGAAACAAGCTGACTGAGATTTATTTTGGGTTGAGTGCAAATTTACTGTAACACAAACCACATTTTCTTTCACTTAGGCTATATAAAATTAAACATTTGAATTTGAATTAAATAAATAATAAATCAATAATAATAAAGATCTAACCACTCAGAAAAGCAACGTGGATGAAATCAAATGACAGTTTTCAACCAAACAATTTCAACTACATACACTTCACATGTATATACAATGTCAATGTCAATAATGTGGAATAAAGACAGGGGACTACTGTAAATTAAACACCAAAGTCCAGCATTCTAACATTTATAGCCTATTACACAAACAAACAAACCATAACGTAGGTAATTTCAACACATATTGACCAATAACAAACACTTTTTAACACTTTGACTGCTGTGCCGTTTTCGGAAGCTTCGTCCCAGACTGTCAGCAATTTACATAATTGTTGCCGATTTTTGTACAGTCACAGCTTAGCCTATTCTGTGTTATCTGTGCATATAATAACGCATGGCTTTAGGATACTTATTTAGGGTTGTTAACCTAGCTGGTCTGTATCAGGAGTTGCAAGTCTGCCTGCACCTGGACTAC